>APFE030402170.1:8614-27686 GCA_000404065.3 Pinus taeda
TTGATGTGCCTCCGAATTTCTATAAATATACAGAGGCGGATGAGACTATAGAGGCAATTTTAAGACATCAATTGCCCACACAGGAAGTCTGGACTGGATTGATACAATTAATATGGTCAAACCAGAGCCTGTAATCAAGTTTTTTCCATTGAAATATGTAAGTTGTCATGCACAGGAAAATTTTGATATATCAACATGTATGGAGAAAAGAGGCTGAGCCAACTCAGCGAAACTATTCGGTCACCACAACAGCACTGACAGTCACAGGGGACAGGGCCGAAAAGCTACAGGATGACAGAGCTGTAAAGACACGTCATTCATCATTTATAACAAAGCGTTCAACCGACTCAGTGACCTCCAAAGGTAAAAAATCTTCTGACAGAATTATAGATGCATTCATGTTGTATTGAAAGCTGCAATAACTTCTTATCTGCTATTTCCTGTACGAGTGGGTGAAGATATTTTTCTCAGATGACTCAATGCCTGAGATATTGTGTATGAAAAATTTGTATATATACCCCCTCGCATGAGTTTCCAGTGGTTGGTTGTTGTTAATGTCTCTTCTAGAGTTCTTTTACTGTAAATTCTCAGAGAAGTAATACAAAAGCCGATGGAATTTCCAAAGTTCTGTGTTGTTTGATGCATTGTGGTGTTTAACTGAATGTTACAGGATTCATGCGTACTTCATGGCACAATAAGTTTTCCCTACAACTCTTCGTTATGTGTTTTGTTATCTTTTCATATCTCTTTCATGCTTCTGTTCTTTACAGTTAATCGCAAGGAAAAAGAATAGTTCCAGGATTTAATCATAGATTACCCTGAACTCAATCTAAGCTATTATAAATGTTTTCTTCAGTTATAGTAATAAAGGTGTAATTCTTAATTGCTACCCTTTCACACTATATCTCTCACAGTGATTATTGTTTCAGGAATTCAAGTTTGCTCCTGAGGAATATATCTCTTTCCCACACCCCATCTTAGTGGAAAATTCTTAATTGCTTTTCACTGGTTGTTTACATTTCACCATCATAATTTCAAGTTTGTTTTATGAAGTATTTAAATGGCCCTGTAATTCCAGCTGCTCAAACTCAATATTTCAAAAAACCAGTAGCCACAGACTCCATTGCCCAATGGACTAACATTATCTGCAGATTTCCACTTTAGGTACAAAAAGACATCCTTTCAACCAAAAATAAACCAAAACCCTTACTTCATAACTAGCCTAAAATCTCCACAGAACAGAGACAAACCTTACAGAGAGAGCCCTCTCTAATTACAATTGGGCTAGAAGCTATAATCCAAAGATTGGTTAGTGGTTACCCTGGCCGTATTCCCTTGGAGTCAAAGGGAACAACCTAGGTGTTAATATCCTCAATGACAATTGGCACCTTTGATTGAGGTTGGGGTTTGCCTTCTTTAATCCATGTGCTCCTCTTTGCTTTAAAGTACATGTAGATTTGTCTTTTTCTCTTCCCTTTTTATTTTGGAGGTGTGCTTAAGGTGGCAAGCACAGTTGCTGCCTCCCTTGCCAAAATCTCAGGTGATTTCTCCTCTTGTTTTTTTTTTCCTTACTTCCTATAGAAGCCCCTGTGTCAATTGTTTCTGTTTGTGTTGTTGTTGTTTCAGGATGTGTCTTTTCCTTTTGTTTCTGTGTTTCTGTTGTGGCTGTGATAGCCTTCATTTGGGGTTTTTCAGCCCTTTCTACTCTACTTTTCATTCGCTTTTCCCGTGGTGTTTGTACTGTTGTCTGCGCCACTGTTTTAGGCTCAGCAACCTGGCCCATTTCTCCTTTTACTTTTTGTTCTTGCTGTGCTTGAATGTTTTGCGTTCCTTCACCATTGGTTTTCTCACCTTCTTCAATGTGTTCCCCTTCCTCACTTCTAGATTGGGTGATATTTTCAGCCAAAATTCTAATGTTGTCACCCCTAGACATGTTTCAGAATATCTCCTAAGATATGGGGACAATGTAGGTGTGCACAACATCTTCCACTAATAGTTTGATGAGCCCATGATGGGCCAGCTGATCTGGGATCCCTTCATTCAATTTTGTACCACATTCAATGAGTGACTAAAGAAGAAAATAGGGAATTCTAAGTTTCATTGCTGGAGGTAAATCAATTCCATGTCTAAGTTCACACAGCAACCTGAAATGATAGCCATAGACGATGCTAAATCTTCCTTCTCAGGTAATGTACTTCATGATTTGGAAACTAACTTCACTCCAAAGAGGAGGCAAGTTGGTTCTCCTCACCCCGCTTTTGTCTTCTACAGGATGTTCCTCGGGTAGAAAGAATGCTTTCATGGAAGCTTGGCCCAATGCCCTCTCTTCTTTGCTCTAAGGGAGCCCCAATCGTAGACTGGTAACTTGACTGATGAGCTGAGGGGTAAGATTGTGGCCTGTGTTTTTGATTGAGGTCTCAGGGACATTAAAAATTCCTCAGCTATCTCCTCGTCATGACCCTAAATTTTGTCAAAGAACGACATCCAATTGGCCCAGGTGAAAAGGTTCACCACCTCAGGGTGCTCATGCAATTTGCTGGAGTTCGAGGGTTCTTTCCTTATGAATCCCCCTGGCATGGTAAGAGTGCTTTTTTTTTTTTTTGCTTTTATGATTTGGTCAAGAAAGGGAATGTTGTTTATGGTTTCCCCCTAGACTCAAGGAAGGATTCCTCAGCTGTTCAATGTCAATTAGCAATCAATTCCTTGATTTCAAGACTACTGTTACCCAAGACTTAGCTATCTATTTATGAAAGAAAGAATTTTGTTTCTATAGATGGAGTAGAGAGATCAAGTTTTCTTCTTAGCACACATTCAGATATGCAAATTTAAATTTTTTCCATACACAGCTTGGCCCCCAGAGCTGCATATATCCCCCTACAGGAGAATTATTTTAAAAAACACAAGAAACGTGGAAGAGAATCTTCATGTAGAAACAATTGGGAAACCCAGTGCAATACAGAGGAAAACGTTTTTTCTCAATTCACAGGTAGATTGTTTTCCTCTAATTCCCTAATCTGATTCCATTCAATTCACCACCTTTCCAAAACATACCATGCATAGAAAAGTTTTCCAAGCCTACTTCGTTTCGAGCTCCTAATTCGACAAAGAAAAATCCCTGGCTTCCCGGCTCTGGAAAGCTATGCAGTGTTTCCTGTAGGACTCTTCCTGTAGAAGATCCCCCCTGTTTCCTGTAGAATTTCACTATGCCTCTTAGCGAGCTTGATATGCAGGAGATTTTCGAAAATAGGTAGAAAATACAGTGGAGGATGACTGGCTAACAGTTTTTGGAAGCAGAGGACACGTACTCCAGTCAAGGACATTGCAAGTGCAAAATTAACAGAAGGTGGTGTGAGTTTCAACGGAGCGTCTTTTAACTTCGGCGTGATTCGTGGTGAGGGAATGGGATGGCTAGACCGGATCGTAGATCTGATGTCACAACCATGATTTCTCTACGTATTTCTGACTGCCATCATCTATCCTCTACCATTAACCACTGCCACCACTACCAGTCCCGATGATTTTTCCCTGAATGGACACTACACACGTGTTGGTTGCACATCCCATCAGATATTTTGAATGTAACTAGGCTTGTTCGGATCTCACGAGGCTATGTAACTGGCTGAGGATGGCTAGTTGACTAGCCATCGATTCCAGCATTTGAAATATAGTTTATGCAATTGACGAATGAGTTTAGGCACTTACCTGTGTGGTCACGATTGTGTTATACAAAATTTGGGTCTTGGAACTACTCCTTTGTGTCTGCTACTTCATGCACGGGTTTTGGAACCCATTCCTTCATTCGTTGATGCTACATGCACGGGTTTTGGAACCTTTCCTTCATTCGTTGATGTTGCATGCATAGGTTTTGCTTGGCTTCAACTGTTGACGATATTTTCATGTTCAAGGTGATCCCTTTGCATGTTTCTTTTGTCATTTTCGGCTGCCACTGTCTCCAGAGTATGTCTTCCAAAGGGATCAGCTACTACATGATTCTTGTAGGATGTCTTGTAGCTGCTTCTCCTCCCGGGATGCAAGATAAATGAGCAGGGCTATACTACTGATGAGGGATTTAGCTGATGAGGAGTCCAAATGGAGATTGACAGGTAAGGTGAGCAAGACACTACTGCTTGAGTTGTTACTAAAAGTTCTTGCTGGTAGGATGAAGAAAACAGGTTTTTTTTTTTTTTGTAGGAACAAATAACAGGATGGGTGCAACGGAGGTGAAATGAGATGAAACAAGGTGACATGTGGTGATGGATGGAAGCAGGGGTGCTTGAAGACCTAACAGAAATATTCCAACCTTCATATTTTCTCCCAAGATTAATTTTGGCCTATCAGAAGGGTCTACAAGAACTTCCTATAGAAGGCCCAGAACTTCCTATAGAAGGCGAAATCTTGACCCGAATGTGATCAAATCTTAGGGAAGGGGAGTGGTCATGGAGGAACTTCTTGTGAGGGGTGCTTGCAGCCTGAGCCTGACCTCTATCCTTGTTTTTTACGACCCTCCTAACTTGCAATGTCTTCCCTCCCACCTGCAATTTTTCAACAGAAGTTAGGTTGGTTCCTTTTTTTTTTTTTTTGAGAGAGAGAGAGAGACAGTTGGGGTGTTTAGGAGGTTTTCAACCTCACTGTTTGCCCCGGGCGCCTCCAAGAGGTTTTCACCCAAGGATCTTCTTATTCCTTTTCTGCTTTGTTTTTTTTTTTTTTTTGATGATAAAGGTGTGGGCGGAGTAGAGACAGGGCCCTGCTCCACTACCAGCATTGATTTTTCCAAAGTTTCAATGAACTCCTGCCTAGAGAGGGGTTTCCTATAGAATTTCAATCAATGCCCATTGACGCGCATGGGGATGGCTTCTTCATCAATGGTCCTGATGAGAACTGAACCATTGTCATTGCATTTCTCCACTGTATATGGTCATAGCAACCTTTTCCTCAACTTCCCTTTGAAATCCTTGTATCTTGAGTCATATAATAGCCCAATATCCTTGTTGAAATTGCTTTTCATTGAGGTGCCAGTCATGCCATATCTTTCTTTGGAGTTAGACCACTTCTGAGTGGAGGAGGGCCTGCATTCTCTATCCATCCAATCCATTTAGAAGTAATAATCTATCATGTTGTGCATGGTTGAGGTCTAGGTCTAGCTGAGCTGCCAACCTCAATGTGTTGTACTTGAATTCTGTGGACAGAAAAGTCTTCTTTCCGTAGTCCAGCTCATAAGGTGTGAAACTGGTTGTAGTTTTCCAAGTGGTGTTGTACACCCAGGTGGCGTCAACCAAGTGATCTGCCCAATCCTTTCTACTACTGCCCACCACTTTAGTCAAAATCTCTTCCAAAGCTCTGTTAGTGACTTCCACCTACCCTTTTTCTTGCGAATGATAAGGGGTGGAAGTCCTGTGCTTAATCTTGTGATGAGCAAGCAGGTCTTCAATCAGGTCAGAGGTAAACTAACTTCCTCGATTTGTAACTAATTCCCTTGGGTAGCCAAACTTGTAGAAGATATTTTCTCTCAAAAGCTCAACCACCTTCTCTTCCGTCATTGCCTTGATTGCCTTTGTCTCTGCCCACTTGGTCACGTAGTTCGTGCACACAATGATGTAAGATTTCTTCTTTTAAGGAGGATTGATAGGACCCACAAAGTCTATGCCCCACTTCTCAAATGGGTCAAAAGTCACTTGAGGTTGGACGGGCATTTCATCCCTCGGAGCCGGTTTCCCCATCCTCTAACATCGGTCACATTGGTTGATGTATCTTCTGACATCTTGATGAAGAGTGGGCCAATAGTAGCCTACCTGTAGAATTTTAAAGGCAATCCTTTCTGCTGCAAAGTGGCCTCCACACGGTCCATCCAGACAGGTTAGGAGGATGTCAAAAACTTCCTCCTCCCTAACACAACGTTTCAAGATCTGATCTGGGCCAAGTTTAAATAGGTAGCCCCCAATCCAAGTGAATGGGGCACTTTTCCTCACAATTTTGCTCTTCTCCTTTGAGGATAGGTGCGGAGGGAATTGTGTTGAGACCAAGTAATTTTCTATATCAGCAAACCAGGGACAGAGTACTGAAATAGCAAACAGGTGTTCATCTCGCATTTGATCATCTACCGTCCTGTCTTCACCTGCAGGCAAATCTAGTCTAGATAGAAAGTCAGCAACAACATTTTCCTTACCTAGCTTGTCAACAATGGTCAAATCAAATTGCTGCAACAAAAGTAACCATTTAATGATATGAGCATTCACATCAGGTTTATTAATTAAATACTTAATCGTAGCATGATCAGTGTGCACAAATGTTTGATAACTAGTGATCTAGTGTCTGAACTTGTTTAGGGAATGGACTATGGCCAGGAACTCTTTCTCGGTTATAGTATAGTTCAACTCTGCCTTGGACAAGTTTTTGCTGATAAAGTAGATGGCATATGGTAATTTCTCTTCAAATTGTCCTAAGGCTGCCCCTATGGCTCTGTTCGAGGCATCAGTGTGGATGTGGAAAGGTAGGGCCCAGTTTGGACCTCTCAAGATCGGGCGGTTACTAGCTTACCTTTCAACTCATCCAGAGCCTCTTGACAGTTGTCAATCCATATAAACTAAACATCCTTCCCCAAAATACCAAACAATGGTGAGGCTAGCTTACTGAAATCTCTAATGAATCTTCTATAATATCCTGCTAAGCCTAGAAAACTCCGAACATCTCCTACCTTTTGAGGAGGTGGAACCTTTTGGATGATAGCAATTTTGCTGGGATCCACTTGTAATCCTTGCTGAGAAATTGTATGACCTAGCACGGTCCCTTCAGTCATCAGGAATTCGCATTTTTCGGGATTGAGGGATAGGTTCATCTCAACACACTTGGTTAAAACTTTTCCTAGGTTAGCCAATGCTTCTTGGAAGTTTGACCCATAAGGAGTAAAGTCATCCATATAGATTTCTACCAAATCATGAACCAACTCAACAAATATGCGCAGTACTGCTCTCTGGAAAGTGGCAGGGGCATTGCATAGCCCAAAGGGAAGGACCCGGTAGGCAAAGGTACCCCATGGACAAGTGAGGGTGGTCTTATCTTAGTCCTCCGGGCTGATTTGGATATGATTATATCCTCTAAAGCCATCTAGGAAAGAAAATCATTTCTTCCCTGCCAGTCCATCTAACACTTGGTCTATGAAAGGCAAAGGTAAATGGTCCTTCTTGGTGGCTTTGTTCAGTTCTCGGTAATATACATAGATTCTCCACTTCTTGTTTTTCTTGGGCACAAGCACTAGAGGAGAGACCCACTCACTGTCAGAGATGGGGTAGATGAATCTTGCATCCAACAACTTTTGCAATTCTTCCTTTACAATGTCCTTAAGGGATAGATTCATTCTCCTTTGAGGCTACCTGACCGGTTTACAATCCTCTTTGATGTAAATGTGGTGGGTACAGACCGAAGGGTGGACTCCTTTCATCTCCTTATAGTTCCAAGCGAAAGCAACCAAATGGTGGTTCAAAAGGCTACATAGCTCCTTTTCCTGAGAAGAGGATAGGGATGAGCTGATCTTCAAGGTTCTTTCAGGGCCAAATTCCACACTCTTAAATCTTGGAGAGGTCGGATTAGCTATATAGAGGTCTATTAAAGCGCTGGCTTGGGTACCTTCCACCAACTCCTCTAATGGCAGCACACTGGGAGGTGGATTTCAAATCAAATTCTCAATTAGGTCATCCTCGATTTGAGGACCTCCCCTTGTGGCTTCTACTGTGCACAATGGTGCAGAGTAGACTTCATCCTCATCTCCCTCCTCCAACTAGAGAGGCAAATCATGTTCTAACAGAGGTTTGGCAGGAGGGTATAGGAATAGCTGTTTGGACATAGGGCCATTCTTGATGGTCACGCTCCCCGCTCGACAACTGATGTAAGTATCCGTGGTAGCAAACCAAGGTCTTCCCAAAATGAGGGGGTATCTAGTGAGTTTTTCCTTTGGCTGAAGGACCAAGAAGTCTGCAAGGTACTCCCAAGAATCAAAAAAGACCAGGACATCTTCCACAATCCCTTCAAGAGTCACAGTGGAGCAGCTTGCTAACTGCAGTATTATCAAGGTCTTTCTCAAGGAACTCTGAAGGTTGAGTTTGAGCATGGTGTCCCTGGTCATCACATTAATGGCAGCCCTGATATCATTCAAGGTGTGGGGGATTATGGTGCCATTGATGTGGACATCAACTACAGGACTCCCAGGGTCCAAATATTTTTGACATATTGCTTCTCCCAACATTAGATCGGACAGTTGTGCTATGACATTGATAGTTGGGGCATCTTTACTGTGCCTGCCTGGGTGCCTGAAACATTTCTTCTTGACCAATTTGTTGTAGATTGGTACATATTTTATGGCTTGGAGAAGTGGTATTTTCACACACAACTGTTTAAGTTCTCCCAGAATTTCAGTCTCCTTTGGGTTTGGTTGTGTGGTTACCATTAGTCTCTTAGGAAAGCGTGGAATGACTTTAGGTTCACTTTCCTATTTCCCTTCCTCATCCTCTGGAGGAAGTTGGTGATCTGGAAGGACATTCCCAGATCGTAGGTTGATCTCCTGAATCTCCACGGCATAGGTAGGGCATGTTGTCTCTCCAGAATATACCTGCTGGTCCTATCTATTATTGGGGTTCAGGTTCGGTTGAGCAGGCATCTGGGGTTGTCTTGGAGCAGCAGGAGGTAATGATTGAGGTGGCAGGTGGTGGAGGAAAACTGGCGGGAGGAGAGTTGTATTGGGGCCTCCACCCTAGCTGAGGTGCATTCCACTAAGGTTGTGGTTGAACATGAGAGTGAAATGAATGAGCAGCACGTTGAGTATGGTATTGAGATGGATAAGACCAAGGAGGAGGTGTAGACCAGGAAGGATGAGCAGGGGGGCCTTAAGAAGGTATATGAGCGGATTGGTTGCGATGGTAATAATTTTGGGATGTCCCTTGCACCCCCTGCTGGTAAGGTCTGGATCCATGTGGCCTCCTTTGGTTGAGGAAGTAGAGTGGTTCAGTGGCTCCCTTGGCCCCTTGGTACATGGCTTTATGTCCAGGCAAGGTTGGGCATTGGTTTGTAGGTTGGTCTTCCTCACAAACGAAACATACCTTCACTGAGTGCAATGGACACTCGTTCTTAGGATGCTTCCTTGTGCATCTGGGACAAAATATGGCCAAAGCCCTCTCAGCTTCCTCTTTCTTCTGCTAGATTCGGAAAGTATCCAGTTGCATGGCAATGGTCTATCTCATCTCACTTTTAACGTCTTCCATTTGATTTGTAAACTCATGTTTGGAGAAGGTGGCACTGGCTAAAAGTGGATTCCCCCTACCTCTTTTCCGGGCTGCTCTAGAGTGGTTTCTAAACACAGTCTTTATGTCGTCATAAGGTAGTTAGTAGATGTCTTCGCCAACTAGAAAATGGAGGGTATCTAGAAGGTCTTCAGGGACTCCTCGGAGCAAAACCAGCTTCAAAGATTCAGGGTCAAGTGTGCACCTGGCCCTTTTATAACTAAGTTGGAACCTTTCTTCATAGTCTTCTAAAGATTCATCACTTTCCATGGTCATTCGAAAGATCTCTCCCTTCGTTTCCTTTGACCTAAAATACTTCCGACATTTGTTGTTAAAGGCTTGCTGCATTTGAGCCCAAGTTGTGATACTGTTTCCAGGTAACCCTATGAACCAGCGTAGGGATGCATCCTTGAGGGTAGAGGGAAAGAGTTTCAACTTTTTCTCGTATTCTACATAGTCATAAGTTCAGCAAAGGACAACGAACTCAAACAAGAAGGTATCAAAGTCTTCAGTGGTCAATCTATGGAAGTGAGGTAAGGCTGAGGGACTTATGTTTTTCATTTTTGTGTCCCCATTGGTCTCTTGAATGGGGAAGGCACCTTCTATTCTCTCCTCATCTCCAACACCGTTTCTGTGTTCAGCCATGGTCTCAAGAGGAATGCTTTCTTGCTCTTCTTCTCTGATAGGATCTTCATATATCTCTGGAGGTTCACCTATAGGCTCTTCTAGATTACTGCCACCGAAGAAGAGAGAAGGGTGACTCAGTGATGTGGTGGGGGTCTTGGGTATGAATTTTCCGATATTGTCTCTGTTCCTACGAGGCATGAAATGAAATTTTTTGGGTTGTTGTCTTGTTTTTTCGGTTTGTACCTGCAAAGATGAAATAGATTGACCTGCAACTAACTAAAATATATCTTGCTGAAATGAAAATGAGGAAGTGAAATGAAAGCAGGAAAGGACTAATCTATTTTGCTGAAATGAAATTGCAGGAATGAAATTCTAAGCTACGGTTGTAGAATTGAAATGCTAATCTAGGAAAGTAGGAAATGCCTAATTTACTTTTGCGGAAATGAAATTTTGTAATGGAAATAAAACAACTACTCTACTCTTGCTGAAATAAACTACTTAGTAGAAGGTTGTAGTAGAAAATAGAAGAAAAGTAGCAATCAAAAATACTCTAACGCTTCCCCGGCAATAGCGCCAAAAATATGATGGGCTCTAGTATTGCAACAATAATGCTGCAACTTCAGGGACTCCCTTCTTTACTTTTATCAGCCCGGTAGTTCGTAATAAACTTGGAAGCGACAATGCTATATGCACAAGTACTAGCTCTTGCCGAGGCTATCACTTGATCAGCTGGCACAAGTCCACTAGGAGCTTAAGCCAACTTCTATGAGCTCTTCAAAGAAGCTTTTAACTATGATGGATGAAAGCTAACTCAGAAATAAACTAAAAGCTGAAAGGAAATACAAACCCTAGCAAACCCTACTTTTACCGACTAACCCTACTGGTGCAAGAAAAGAGATGAAAGCAGTGGAAATGGACGCCATTGACTTTTAGAAAGGTAAAATCTATGTGATTAAGCTACTTCTGCAGTAAAATATGGAAAAAACATCTTTTTGTATTTTTGAGGAAGTTCTCAGAATTATTACGCATGTGCTTTAACTGTTTTTGACTGTGCTGAGGTTGATTAGTGAATGGAAATGCTTGTAGAAGATTAGGAAGGTCAAAAGAGGGCCTAAGGGGTCCCTATCACCCTTCGAGAGAATTTCACAGTGATCGGATCTCAAGAAACCACTTTCGTGAACTTCTACAGGAAGTCTGCAGGGGTTCTACAGGATGTTCTGTAGCTTCTACGGGATGTTCTACAGCCTCTACAGGATGTTCCGAAAGGGAATTTTGGAGGGATGATGGTGGAAGAAAGGTGAAGAAGTGGGTATGGAGGTGAGATAAGGGTGTGAGGAGGTCTAGGACTTGGTGAATGAGGATGAGGAATGGTTAAGCCATTTGGGTTGGTTCGAAGATAGGAGAAGCAATGTTGTGCAAGAATGTAGGAATTAGGGCAAAGTGAGGGAATGTGGCAAATGAGAGGCAAGAATATGAGTTAGAGGATGAAGTAGGTTGCATTGATGGGGTAAGGGTAGGGGAGGAGGTATCACAGGTGCTTTGCACAGTATTTTCCAAACTGTTCAAATGAAGACTAGGAAAACCAAAGATCTAGCTACTTTAACCTAATTTTGACCTAATTACCAAAAATCATGATGGATAGAAATTTATTGGCAGAAAATCATGTAAGACAACTAGGAAAACCAGGCAAGAATGGATCTAAGCATGTAATCACAACTGGTACCAACTTTTGCAACTAAGAATCTAACACTAGAAATTGCATGAAGCAAGAACAGTGTTTTTATGCAAGCAAGGACACCTTGGTCTCACCTCATTGTCCCAAGGAGGGAGAGGTGAGATCAAGGGTTCCTTGATGGCCTTTTTCAAAAATATTTTCTGTTACAAACCTGTTCAATCACTTGAAACATGAACAACTATTTCAATCATTGAGAATGAACTAGGTAACCAAGTAATATTTTAACCTACTAGCATAAATTATTTGAAGGCAGCAAAAACATATAACAATACATAGAGGAGGTCCTGGCACTTGGGTTGGGCCCAACCCCAAGAGCTACAGGCTCCTAAGAAGAAGATCAAACCTGAAGCAAAATGAAACTGATCTCCATTATTTAGAAAATGACCATGTCACAAGAAATGTTTACAACAAAAGCTCCAAAAATGAGCAAAAACAGAGTAGCACTAGAGTGAAAAATACAAATGTTCCAAAAGTAAACTACGAAGGCTGGAAGTCTTCCTCCTTATACACTACGAGGACCTCCAATAGCCCTCCTTAACTCAAGGGGCTCGACTGCTCAAACTGCAAGTAATCAGTCACTTTACAAAAAGCTACTGGGCTGCCCTTGGGAATCATCTTCGGTGGCCTGCTGAATTCCGAGCTCATGGTGGAGAATTTGAGGAAGGGGCCATTTAGTGTAGTAGACACCCTTCCTATGAACCTTTAGCCTTGTTCCCTCATGTTTGGCTGTCAACTGGCACATAAATTCTTGATGTTGGTCGAAAAGTTGTCCAAAAATCTGCAATAACCACATATTAGCCTCCATGGTCAAGTGACTACTCTCATTCATTTAATCAAAATAAATATACTCAAAAGCATGCATTAACTATGAAGAATGGTGGATTAATCATGAAAAATAGGCAATAATGAGCCCAATAAGTTACCCATTTTTGGGGCTCATCAAAGATAAGGTCCTCTAAGATGATAAATCTGTCTAACTTTGAGGCAACAAGAGACTCTCCTCCTCTTCTATTCTTCCAAGTAAAGAGACCATTGCTCGAATCAATGTCAACCAGCATCATAGCTTCCATAAAAGATTAAAAAGCTAAGGAATCTTTTTTTAGACTTCTAGTTCCTCCTTTTTTCTCTCATAGTGATTTGATCATGTTGAAATCTCCACCCATAATCCATGGTATTTCTACATATCTCTCTCTAAGATCCATAAGAGAATCTAGAACCCTGAATTTGTCATCCATTCTCTGAGGAAGATAAGAATTCATGACCAGATAGGCCTCCCTTTCCCCCACAAGTTGAATGACCACTGATAAATAATTTCTAGAAGCCCTAGCATCTATTATGCCAATCTTTAGGGGATTCCAAAGAGTAAGAATGCCACCTGCTGTATTTTCTACCTTGACTTCTAGAAACTCAAATCTATTGAGCCATTTGCTATAAAGTTCTTTTATTTTCTAAATGAAACATTTAGTTTCCTGGATAAAAATAATATCTGGTGCTTCTTGTTTCATTCTGTTACTAAGTAATCTTTGCTTCCTTTTACTACTTAGACCCCTAATGTTCCAAGAAATAAACTTCATCATTAAAGATTCGTGAAAGTGTAACTAGTTAGGTTTTTCATCTTACCTGAATTGATCATTAGCTTTCCACATTCCATCAACAACTCATTCTACTTTTTTCTTCCTCTTGTATCTCCTGGGCATCTAGATGCTAATCCTGGTGTGTTTTTTATAGATTTCACACCATCGTTACCCTATTTTGCCATGTTACCTTGCCTGTCCACTCCTTTAGCCTAAGTTTTCCATAAGTACAACTGTTGTACACTAGAGAAGTCTTCTTGAGGTAATGAGTGTAACCCTCCCATGGTTCCCTATTTCAAGAACCCTTCCAGATCTAGGTGCTCTCTATCCAGAATCTCCTGAAGTTCATGGTCCTCCATTTCCAGCTTGCTCTGGGTCATTTTGTGTTCCATATCCAGCTCTACATTGCTCATCATAATCTCTTTTTGTATATTATTATTCTTAGTTTGGTCTTTTCCTTCCTTTGTCTCCTTCTCCTCTAGACTTCCCTCCATACCCTGATCTCCTTTTATCATATGTTCTTCTTCCTTGAGGACTTGGAACATGTTCATCTTAACTTGAGGCCCTTCTGCTTGATATTTCTTAGGTCCCCTTTTGCCCCCTTTTCCTCTATGGCTCACATTTTGAAATTTTTCGTATCTTTCATTGTGGCAGCTTTGCTCTTATTCTCTAGCTTACTGAGTAGGCAGTCCCTAGAAAGGTGTCCATGCTCATGGCATATACGACATCTAAAGGGAATATGTTCATAGTCTACTGTTTTCACCCATTCTTCATTAAAAACCTCCAAGATCACCTCATCTGGTAGAGATTCGGAGAGATCCATTTCCACACAGATTCATGTAAATGAAGTGTATTTTCCTCTTCTAGTTGTTTCAGAAGCCTTGACAAAGCGCCCTAATTTATTACCTATGGCTGTTAATGATTCTGTTTGCCAGTAATCAAGAGGAAGAGAGTAAATTCTTACCCAAGCCAGAACTGATGTGTAATTCTCCTGCTCCGGGACAAAGTTCATTATCCATAGCCTCATATAGAGGCTAGCAGCTGCATGGAAGTAGGGCCCTCCTTCAAACACTGTCTTTATCCTCTATATTTGTGAAGACCACATTAAAGAATCATTTTAACCCTAGATGTAGGTCGATCCTCCCTTTTGGTTTCTAATGGTATTTAATCCATTTTTGTAAATCTTTTTCAATGGACCATACTCCCATGAATTTACAAATGATGGCATAAGTCCTCATGTGGTCCCTATGTGCCTATAGAGTAGGATCATTCAGAACTACTTTGGGTGTAACTTCAACTTTGGGTTTACAAGGTCCCTTTTGTGCCTTTGTTTTTTCACCCTTTTCCTTGTCATTTTCCTCCTTATCTTTCATGCATTTATTCTCCCGATCTTTGACTCCCTCATGCTCTTCTTCCCTATTCTCTATCCCTTCCTCATCAAGACCTCTAACCTCTTCTATTGGCTTCTTGCCTCGACTGGCAACCGTTTGCTTGTAGGATGGAGTGGAGCTCCCTCCTCCACATCCTTCCATGGAGTTCAATGCTTGTTACAGACTTCAACCCTAGCTGTTCATCGCGCTCCTTCCTTAGTTACCTACATCAAGTAGTTTATAATTGTTAAAGCATAAGAAAATATAGAATTATCACATTGCAGTATCCCTCAAGGTTATAAAAACCTGGTTCTGCAACTTCGCATAGTCAATTCAGGTGAGACTGCGACTTACTTGCAGGTTGTTGCCAAAAGTGCCAATGATTGAGGTTTTTGTCAATTCGTAGTAGAGTTCGAACCTAGGTCAATCCAACTAAGCAAAAAAATTGTCCCGTTTTTAGGACCAGGATTTTTTTGAGGGATGTTTATGTGGAATCCATAGAAGAAATAAACTCAAGGTTGGGTAGAACAGAAGGAATGAGAATTTGTAGAAAAAGAAAATAGAAACCCTCGTTTGTCAACAGGAGGTGGTTGCAGAAGTATATTTTTGAATCTCAATACAAAATATTCTCTGGCTCATTCCACATGGATATGTATGAGTGGATGTCAAGGTTGACGGAGAGAAAATAATGTTTTAGTGGAGAAAAACCTAAGGAGTGGACTTCTGAACTAATACAACAACTCAAGAACATTGACAGCATGATCTCAAGATTTGTTGACTTCTGGATTAACAACATCTTGGGAGGAATCATTACTATTTTAATGGTAGACTCGATTGTATCCTGTAGTGAAGCAGAATGGAAAGTTTTCAAAGGATCGTGAGGTAATTTCTTGAAATATCTAAAACTTTGGATTAAGAAACTTTTGTGCAAAAAGCGAATTTTACGAATGTAATCAGATTATTAGTTACTTATGTTTGGGAGAAGATCCAAAGAAGAAACTGGAACAACGTGAAGTGGAAAAAGATATAGTATAGATATTAGGAAGATGTGTCGTGGCCAAGATTTGAAGACTTTTATAGAAACTAACTATATCCCTATGTTAAGTGAGTTTGAAAGTGAAGAAAATCACCCTAAGAACCCTAAAGGAACTCCACAGTATTTAGCCTTCTAGACTGAAAGTTTGTTGAAGCCAGAATCAAGTAGTCAAGGTGCTTTTGATTTTTCCTATCCCCCTAACCCCCATCCCCCTCCCTTTATGAATCCCCCTGCCCCACCCTCTCTCCCTCCCCCTGCAAGAAGAACTATGGTTGATGATGTTGAGCTACCTATCTTTAAAGGGACTAGATCAAAGGCGCCATAATAGTTCTACCTTTTATGCAAAGCAGTATGGAGAGAAAATTAGGTCCATGACAAAAATATAAAGAAAGCGCAACTTATCACAAAATTTCGAGATAAAGTGTTGACGTGGTACATGAAGTATTTGAGCAATTAGATCAGATCATTTGCAGACATGAAAGCAATGTTGGTAAAAGAATTTAGGAAGTCGAAGTCTAAGTTGCAGAGAATCACATAATTAAAAGATATTAAAAAAAAGCCTCTAGCTCTGTTTCAGAATTTGAATAAAGATTCAAGATGTTATTAGATAAGGTGAGCTTCAAAATATCTCCACAACAATGTAAAGAATGGTTTATAGATGTCATGCTTCAACATATAAGATTGCCTTTATCACAACATAAGATAGAAACTCAAGCCAAAGCTTTATAACTTGAAATGAAGTTATAAGCTTCAACTAAAGGGGATACCAATGTAGTTATGTGGCAGATGCATAGTTATCTGGAAAATTTGACTCTACAGATACAAGATATAAAGAAAATGAAGGAAGATCGTGAAGAAGTGTGGTGTAGAAAGTGAAAATCAGAAGACCACTCTAAGCAACAATGTCATCTCTTTAGAAGCTATATGGATAGTGGAGCATTGAATCCTTTGAATCGTGCAAAATATTGCTACTAATTTCAATAGTATGTCCAAACTCCAAGAAACTTATATTGCAAATTCCAAAAATCAGTAGGGCATTATGAGAACAATTGTGGAGCTTATGAATTGATGATAGGGTGCAATATTGATGCCTATATAATCCAAGTTGAGGAACATAAACTGGAAGGAAGTGGAAAACAAGGTGTCTATCAAGGAAGAGGTCGAAGTGGTGGACTTGGTTGAGGTCGTGGAGAGATTATCTGCTACAACTATAGCTAGGACAGACACTTTGCAAGATATTGTGAGAGTCCTACTATGACATGTAAGTATTATAGATAATTTGATCATGTAATTGATGAGTGCCCAGTACTTATGGAAAAAATGCAACAAAATAAAAATCAACAGTCGACACGGAACATTCATATGATGATTATGGAACTAAGGACTGATGAACCTCATGTTAATATTGTAACAAGGAATGGATCTATGACTGAAAATGGCAGAGAATATGGAAAGAAGGAAGCTCAAGCTACATAGGTTAGAAACACTACTGAAAAATCCCTCGTGTTTGACATTCAAAAATAAAGAGAAGTCTTTATGTAAGAGAAATGAAGCTTTATGGATGGATGAGCTTCGACGACTAGTGCATAGAAGAATCAAAAGAATAGTTATGGTGTATCATCTTCGACACAACACCATGCTCTGACAACACAGGCACATGATGTGGCATGTAAGGTTGATAATTTAAAATATTTTCTTCAAACTTGAAGGAAATTGTTGTGAGATCAAAGAGTTGTAGAAGTACTTCAAGAATTGATAAATTCATGTGCATATAAAGAAGTACCATAGAGTGAGATGTGTGAAGTTAACAACTTACCTTGAGATAAGAGAAATGGAAATGAAATGAGGTTTAGTTACAAATAGGAGAGTATGACATGGACCAAGTTATTTTAGATTTGGGATCTGTAACTAATGTCATAAAAAACAAACATCAGAGTTAATGGGTAAACCAAAGTTGCAATGGTCGCCTATTTAGCTAAGAATGGAAAATCAACAAAATATTGGTCCTCTCGGAAGATTATCAGGAATTATAGTGGACATTGAAAGGGTGCACACTGCTACTAATTTTGAAGTAATTGAAATTTTGGATGACAGTGACCCCTACTTTGCATTACTTGGACTAGATTTCGCATTTTCCAACATGGATATAATCAACTTAAAGAAGAGGAAAATGATATTTGAAATAAATAACATGAGAGTGATCGTTCCCTTGGATCCATCAAAAGGATCAACGTATATTGAACCAGTTAAAGAGGGGTACATTGCAGTTGATATAGATATCATCTATTAGATGACAACAAAATAACTAGGTTATGTTAACCCTACTGAAGGAAATTTATGTTTGTAGCATGACATTTCATGTGCTTCAGATTTAGAAGAAGAATTAGAAAATTGGAAAAACAGGTTAAACGAAGTATCTACAAGGTGATGTGCAAGACTTACTAAAGAAGTGCGTTGAATGATAGATAACATAGTTACCAATCAGAAAGGAACTATTACCTCAAAATGGGTACTCGAGCCCAAAAAAGCCAAAAAAAACATGAAAAAACACCTTGAAATCAAAAAGTGTTGATGTGAGAATAACGTCTTTTGTCAGAGTAAATTTTCAATATTTTTTAAAAATAACAGTAAAAAACAATGGAAGCTATTTTGTTTGGTGCAAAAGACACCTTGAAATAAAAAAGTGTTAATGCCAGACTAAAGTTTTTTTTTTTTTTCACGGTACATTTTCAACATTTTTTGGTAATGACATTAAAAAAAAAATATCATGACTCTAAAAAAATTTAAATTCCCAATGATTTTCAAGTATGACATTAACGATAAAATATCCAGTCTTTGAAAACCCTTAAAATTTCAACGGATTTTAGGCATGACATTAAATTTAAAATATCACTTCTTTGAAAAACCTTAAAATTCAAACAATGTCAAGCATGGTGCAAAGAAAAAATATTTATAATTGTTTTCAGCCATAACATTAATGATAAAATATCATCACTTAGAAAAACATTAAAAATCTTCACAATTTTTCAACCATATAATTAAAACCAAAGATTATGACTAGAAAACAATATTAAATTTTCAAAATATTTTAAGCATGACATTATGGAAAATTTTTATGACTAAACAAACTTAAAAAATGAATACCTGAATGAAAGAGTTATTATACCAAGAGTATTTTTTTTTTTTAAATTGCTAAACATATAACGATTTTTAAATCTTAGCCTAAGACAACTTGATACATTGTGAAAAAAAAATAAAAAAGATCTATCAAATTGGTACAGAGTGTAGGTGAGCTCAACCTATTGTAATGAAAACTTAAAGACCAACCATGAAATTAACACATTGTGGGGCAGACTCGGTTCATTATAACAAAAATTTAAAATCAACTATTAAATTGCACATAATGGGATCGGGATGCTAGACAGATGTCGACACATACCCTATAAGAGAAAATGATATATATA
>APFE030402172.1:0-45064 GCA_000404065.3 Pinus taeda
AATGTTGTCTTCTATGCAAAGCTGATTTCCATTTGGATTTATTAACTGGAAGTACATACAAGAATATAGAATATAGATTTTAGTTATTGTCCATTGCAACAAATATGAATGAGTGGTTTTTAAGTGGGAGTCAATGCTTGGGTGGAAAACGACAATGAGGAAACTCCAAACAATACTGAAACTGATGACAGTAGAAATCAAAAATCTTGGAATTGTTAATACATTAAGAAAATGTCCAAAACATGTTCATGTTCGGTATTTCCCGAAAACCTATACCCATATCTTGTTCTGTTCTTGCTTCAGTTTCTGTTAACATAGTCCCGAAGGCACTGTTGTGTTTGGATTAGTTTTATGCATTAAAGTTCAAGGGTGCCTTAATGTTTAGAATTCCATAGTGGATTAGCCAATTCTGTTTTGGTGGAACTTATCATATTGATTTTAGTCACGTTGCAGTTCCTTCGACTTTGTTTAGTCATTATTTGAACTAAAAAGTGGTAGGTACGTATTATAACAACTGTCGTAATGAAATTGAAAGCCCATGATGTGTGTTGCATATTATCTATTACAACTACATTTATTGGGACTCAAGAAACAGTGAACATTGAACTGATGCATCTTGACAAAGACTATTTGTATTAGTATGGTAAAATTCTTGTCTTGATATTCGACAACGACTGTTGGTATTCGTTATTTAGATTTGTAACATAAATTTCACATATATTTGACGAAAATTAAATGAGGATAAAAAAAAAATCATGTTAAAGGTGGTTCTGTTAGATCAATAATGACTCTAGAAACAGGCTCACGTGTAGAGAATATTATTATGATTGGGTGTTGATGTGCAGATGCTACAGGTAATATTTATTTATATATATATATATATAATATATTATATATATATATATAAGATATTATATATATACTTTAAAATTAAGTCATTCCCCAATGGGAGTGGATTTAGATAGGCTTAACAAATTAAGGAAAATTTTTCCAAGGTGTAAGCACAAGGTTTGACCTCCAATCTAATGCGCCTAATGGTTTAGTAAAACCACCTTTTGCAATTGCACCATGTGGATAACAATGGTTGTATAATTTCGATGTGAACCTTTGTTCCATGTGAAACATGCAATCCAAGTCAATTTAGACTTTGATCGGAAAGAAAGGAAACTTCAGCACTGTGAGTAAAATCCCAGCTAAGTTATGGCAAATTGATTGATTTTGATTCTCATAAATAGAAAGAATTATATACTAGCAATTGTCCCAAAAGGTACAAAGAGAGGCCGATAGGATTATTAAATTGGAATCGTCGAATTTTTTTAGAAGAGTTAATTGGTTTGTGGAAAACTTTGTTTTCTTGCACTGGATCATTGTGCAATTACTTTTCTTTAGATGTTTTGTTTATGTCTATATTACAAGGAACACATTGAATGTCTTATTTCATTTTTGCTATCCTTTCTAATATCCTTTCCATTCTTTTTATTGATCAATTTGATGAAATATTCCATTATCCTTTGGTCAAAGTCCTCATATGCATATTAGTGTACATCCCGGTAAGTTCAAAGCTCGAAAGCCAACCAAAAAAGTCAATGATAACCACCTTGCACGTATTCAAATTTGTAATTTAAACTATCAAATGGAGTGCCAAAAAACATATTCACCTAGATTGAAAACTACAACACCAGCTAATTCTTCAAACAACACACCCTCCAACCAAGGAATGAAACGGAAAGTTTCACCCAGAACATAATGAAAAGAGTTGTTACCTTATTATGGCACCAAGAGTGGCCTCCCAACCCAAATAAATGAAAACAATGGTAAGTTTGTTTCCCTCAAAAAGCCAAATAACACCTATATTGCAACATGTTCATCACTACTTAACCACCGTAACTTAGACAACGCGATAGATTATCAAGATGTAGTATTCCTTCACACGCAGCCAAAGGGTGATGGTTGACACATTCAAATGTAGAGAAATTAACCCCAATGTAATAGAATGGCTTAATGCATGCCCTCTTCTGCTTATACCATATGTGGCTTATCATACCTCACTTGGCGTTGAGTTACAAGTGTCTGACACCTAATAGTGATGGACTCATTCCAATCGAATTGAATTGCAATTTTATTTTTAAATGCAAGGCAATTGAAACGAAACAACCAATGAACATTGTATAATTTTTAAGACACTATTAGTTCAAAAGAAATTTATGTATATGATTGTAGAATATATACATTATCCTCGGTGTTTTCAAACAGTTATGCCTATCCACAATGAATTATATAGCTCTATTTTATTTAAAGAGAGTGTGATTTTAAGGAAACAAGCGATTTCTTTTCCATTTTT
Source organism: Pinus taeda (assembly GCA_000404065.3). Taxonomy (NCBI): domain Eukaryota; kingdom Viridiplantae; phylum Streptophyta; class Pinopsida; order Pinales; family Pinaceae; genus Pinus; species Pinus taeda. The sequence continues at coordinate 2,342 of APFE030402172.1, forward strand.
TTTTAGACAATCTTAATTCAAAAAAAATAATAACGTATACTGATTGTAGAATGTATATTCATGCATTGTACATCATACTCTAGCGTTTTCACACAGAAATCATTAATTGTCATGATAAGCATATAAACATTTATTAAAAGGAAACCTTGTGGCAATTATAATTTTAGATAATTATAATTGCCATGAAATTAAAAAATTGTGTCAAATATAATCTCAAACTAAAAAGTTGTCCTCCAAGGACCATTGTTTTAGTCATACATTTTATTCCAGGGTAAGATGAGTGTGATAAATGAGAAGAATTGATATGCAACCTAAGATAACAGCGAGTGAGGAGATTATCGGCTTTATCTTACATGCATTTATATCAACAACGGCAAACAGTTTGTCAAAGTTTAATTCCATCAACGATTCGTATTACAATTTAGAAACGCTAGTTCTTCTAACTACATAAACGTAGATTATAAGTTCTTTATTACCCCATAGACATGTATATAGATATAAAACTCTATTCTAATTTTTTCCCTCCGAGGAGAATCCCAAGCGATGATCCTCCTCAGGGCGCAGACAACACTTTTGCTGACGGTCATTCTTAGAACAAAAGGAGACGCCATGAACCAAAAAAAACATTAAACCCTAGTCTTTGAGACTAAAAACGCAAGATGAAACAAAACACATGCAGTAAACTACTTCCCGTAATGAAATTTCCACAGTTTGGACATCAACCCGATGATAGTAATCGAAAATTTTAGTTGTGATTCCAGATTTATCACTAAAGGGTTTTCTTTTGTAGCATGAGCTATTGGAGGGTAAGTTGAGCCAAAAGGTTAACCTAAAGAGGTCTTCCCGCCACTACTGCTATTACCACAAAACAATGAGAATAATGGTTTCGTATCTGCACTCATTCCTCAAACGACAAATGAATGAATGAATTGGAATAGACAGTCGGTTAAATTCATTGTAACTTGGGACTTGTTATTGAAACATAATAGGAACGATTAGGGGGAGAATGGAAATGCTTCAACTCAGCGTTTTAATTAATTAAAAATTAATTTCTACAGATTGTAACGCAAAAGAGTAACCCTTCTGACTACCCTATGTGAAATCGCATCTGGCCATTGCACACTCAAACGAATGATAGTCGTAACATATTTCCAAGAATATTCGTAGGATATTCCCAGGACATTCAATCTGGTTCATTGATTAAAATATATATATATAATTTCCCAAGCCTTCATCCATCCCCTGGTTGAAATGTATACGCCTATGGGCGAATTATAATCAAAATATATATGCCTTTTCTAAAAACTAACTTAAACCTAGAAGACAATATAGGCATCTGAGGGATAATATTTCTACACAAAGAAAGGAAGCTCAATGTGTTTGGAAACCTTTGAAAAAATTGTGAATAAACCTTTTCGTCTGCATGTCTTAATCTACCAAACCCTTACCCCAACATCTCAACAATCACTACTAGAAAGCGTAAATTTAATGAAACCTTATTTTTAGAGGAAACCAGAATGCCTTGCAAAACTCAAAATGCAGCAATAGATAGGGGAAGTAGAAGCAGAATTTAAACCAAAATGGCCATCAGGATTCAAATGCGACATCACATAGTGGAGAACACCTCATATTCCTAACCTGTTATGGCTACATCCCATGACGGCGTCACTTGGACTAAAAGTCCACTTGTTGGAGCCTGTGCAGGCTGTCTGTAAACATTCATCCTTGATAAACAATAAATTTCACGTCAAATTTGGCGCACAATCTTGAAATATAAGGCAAAGTAAAGAATAAAAAAATTCAAAGAAAACTTTACTCTCATTTAGCAGAGTAAGTGTTAACAAATTGGCTGGTCAGTAATCTCACACTGAACTTGAGCTTAAAATAAGAGAACCCAAACGCATGTGAGGGAACTGCCTTTACCTTGACACCGTTATAATCAGCTAGCTGCTTCGGCTCCGCCATGGTTCTGGTGAGGAATGTCTCGAACAGAAGCAGAGCAGATCCACGACAGGCTCGCAGGAAACAAGAAGGAGATTGAAAAGCGAAGTAATAAGCTTCCTCGTCGTTAAGCCCAAGAACAATCCCTATGTTCGAAGTCGTGAATGGCAGTAGGAGCATTAATGGCTCCATTGAAGGAATCTGCGCGAACTTGAGGAGCCATGGCTGCGGCCACCGAAGAATATTACAAGGTTTTTGAAGAGGAATTCATGTTATGGGAACTAGTGTAACGGAATTCATTAGACGTTGCTGAGGACAAAACTCTGCAGGTTCTTCGGCTCACGAATGGAAACACCGTGGATGCCATAAAACCCCTGCAAATCTTGAATTCCAAATCAAGATTGCCTAATAAATACCTTGAAAGGCTGAACTGATTTCAGCACAGGGAAAGCAATTGCTCTATTGGTTGCTCATCTGGGACAAGAAATTCTCTGCCCAGGCACAATTCCAGCCACCTATTTTCCTCTTTTTTGGCTATGGGATGAATGAAACGCATGGCAATTGCATTGAAGAGGTAGAGGGAGGAAATATCCTTGACCAGTGCTTTATAATATAAACAACAAGGCTGATGCATACTGTGGTGCATGGCGTCCAGAAAATATTTTGTTTTGCCAAAACGAGCACTTTGGCTTTCTTTATTTTCTGTGCTTTCTTGATTTTATGTTGTTTCCTTTTCTGGTTCAGATCCATGGTTGAAAGTGTCTCATCTGATCGAATGGATCAGAATAAAAGTGTTGACGAAAAGTTGATGCATAGGAAAGGCCTATCGGCCTAAAAATAAATTCCTATTTTTATTTTGTATTAAATATATGAAAATCATTTTAAGTACTTAATCATTATATTACTAAGTAATTAGCAAGGAGCAAACTTGATTTTCCTAGTTAAACATAAGGTTAGAAAGAGGAGTACGAGAACAATTATATTATTAACCTACTTTAAAATAAATAAATAAAGGGTTAAATTGGGATTATTCTATAATACTGAATGTAGATTGAGTTTACATCATAAATATTTTATTTATTTATGTTGATGTTAAAATATATATAGTGAATGTGAATTGGGTTTAGATAATAAATATATTTATTTATATTGATTTAAAAAAATAAGTTACATGGTCTAATGAATAAAGTTATTTAACTATTATTTAAGTATAATTTAAGTGATTCACAAAAATATATGTATAATATGATTTTGGTTTCTATAGTTAATTTTATGTGATTATTTTATTGAAGTTTTTACATTTTGAGGTATAAATTATATTTTAAGCAAAGAGATTTAGAATATTTAAAAAAAATTGAGAATGGATCAAATATAGGTGAATAGATAAACCATGGTGTTGGTATGCATAGTGGTATTGAATAATTTAAATATGTCTATGAGCTTTCCATTTTATATGAAAGGAGATATCCCTTGGTAGTCCATTCAAAGAAATAACAACCAAAATTTTGGGGAAGATTTTGCAATAGCCATCATTTGGGACTCTAAAGGTATCCTTGAATGAATAACTCAGTGGAAAATGGTAGTGGAATCATAGAATTATCTCCATACAAGGACGTGATGAGAATTAATATAAGCTCTATTTAAGGATGATGCATATAAGGAAGAAAATATTGAGAATCAACTAATGAATTTGAATAATTATAGTAATAATGAGAGCCATGTTGAAGGAACTTGGAAAGTACAATGGCATAGATTTAATGAATAAATCCATAATAAATTTGAACAATTTAAGGAGATAAGTTGTGTGCATGACAAGATCTATAATAGTTTTTCCCTGTAATGGGAGAACCAAATTGTAAGGTTTTCCATATGTGACTAGTTATATGCATGAATTATGCATATCAAGATGTATGTATTAGCCAAGTTAGGTAATAATAAGAACATCTCCAAAGTGTGTCAATTTTATGAATTTAAGAGAGGAGGAAAACAAACCATAATGGACGAAGATGAGAAATTAATTCCAATTTGGTAATATGCATTTGAAATTGAATGAAGTGAAGTAGTAGAGATGGAATATTAGGAAGTTGTGACTACGGGAGAAAACAAAAATATATCTATGAATATTTGGTATGAGGAAGTGAAGGGTTGATTTTGTCAAGAAGAAATTTGTCTTAAGGTATTGATGAGTGGATTGATAAACATGATTGGTAAAGGTCAAAGTGATGACATGTATAATTTAGAAGTGTCAAGATAGAGAGTTGTAAGCACTTGTAATGGTGAGAAATGACAAGTAATGAATTAGGAAAATGTTTCAAGGATAATGACTATTTACATTTTGGAAAATAAAATAAACTATGTAGACTAATGAGAAAACATAAAGCATGAAGCGTAGGCATGAATATTGTTGGGAATTTTATAATGAGACTTTGAAAATGATTACACATAATTGGCAAAGGAAGTGAGAATCAATTACTAAAGGATGTGATCCAACATGAAGCTAGATGAATCTACGATAAAAGAGATCAAGTGGGAATTTAATGAGATAAGAAAATCTTCTTAAGATGAACAATGACAATTATGCAAGTGATGGATAACTCACTAGGGACAACAAGCCTCATTCGGGTGGATTAAGCATAACATAAGACTTAAATAAGGAAGACCGTGGGTATGTGTGTCATTTGTACAAGCATAATATGTATAGTGATCATGAAATTTAAACTTGATATTTATGATTTTACAAATGGTAATATCTTAACAATGAATTTCACTAAAATTTCCTTGGGGAAGGAAGAATATTTGGCGAGAGCCTAAGGCTCAAGATGTTGAGACTCATTGGAATTTAACAATGTGCTTATATGACTATACCTATGGTGTAAATGGTTAACTTCCTAATAGAAAGAAAAACAAATTATTATTGAAAAGCAATTGGTACCTTGATGAAAACATGACACTAATAATACTCATGAAATAACATAGATCTTAGAGGGATGTTGAATAATCTTAGTTCATAGTTAGCATTCATTATTTCTACAAGTAAATGAAATTGATTCATGATAAGAACATTTATAGTGTATTGTTGTTCTATATTTGATAAGTATTGTGGTGATTCTCATTTTAATTATGTTTCATGATATGATGGTATGTGGTAAATGTATATAGTTCTGATGAGAGGTTAATGATGTATATGTGGTGCTTATTTAATTATTTGTTATGATAATGATGTTGAATTCCCATGATGGATATGGTATACATAAGTATCACGATGTTATGACATGATGTACATTGACATGTGGTTCATTATGTGATGCCATGATATATCTTTAACACAAATATGTTGATGTTATAACTTATGAGGGTATTTTATGATGTGAAGCATGTGATAGTTGTATACAAATTTATGACATGCATGAGCATGCAGTTTGTTATTATTTATAATGTTGCGATTAACAATGGTGAATATTCTCATGATTACATGCAAGAAATGGTATGTTGATTATTTTCTATGATACTATGATGGTATAGCTAATGCACTGGTTGCATGTTGAGGTGTGATGATTCACAGGACTCCACAAATGGGCCGAGAGGGCTGGTTTATTTGATGACCTCGTGCGAGCCCATACACATGAGGGAGAATAAGTAACAACATATGGGCTGGGGACAAACTCAAACAACATTACATATGCCAGTGGTTCCTTTGTCTTGTATAGCTCTTGATGGATAGCTCTTGAGGGCTATGGGACCATCTTGAGGAGGCTAAGTGCCTGATATTGAAGGCTAGGTGCCTAGTATTGTATTGTGATGCCGAAGTATGGTAGGGGTATAAGGACTTCGATGCCTGGGGTTGTGCACCTTAGTGAGTTGTGGAGGGAGTGGGCAAACCTTGTGAGATGCCCGGATACATTAAGCATTGTATCGAATGCCCACCTTGGGGCAGATGAGGTCTGATCCAGGCGTGAGCCTTGGGGCCAGCCTTGGACTAGGATATAGACCGAGTAGGCTTATGCCTGGTTTCAAAAGTGGGAAAAATGAAAGAGATTCCTTGGAATTTCCCGGGTGTTGTGAAAGTTTCGATGCCTACTAGTTATACTAGTTCAACAGAGGGTGTCGACAAACATGAAGTAATAAATAACAAAATAAAATGTTAAATAATTCAACTTAACTTCGGGACGAAGTTCCTTAAAGTGGGGGAAGTATGTAATGTCCCTTAATAATAAATAATAATAATAAAAATAAAAAATAAAAATAATAATAATATAATATTGAAAACAAGAAAATAAATAATAAACAATAAATTAAAAAAAATAGTAATAGTAAATAAATAATAAATAACAATACTAAAGCTCTAAATAAATACAAATATAAATAGATAGAAAAATAGTAAAAATCAGTAAAGCTATAAAAAAAAAAAGTAAAAACAAAAGAAATAAAACAAGGAAGCAGTAAAAATTAGTAAAACTATCAAAAAGTAAAAACAAAAGAAATAAAACAAGAAAGTAGTAAAGTTGCATGTTGACACATGGAGCGTGTCCATGTGGTTCCCCTGCCAATGTTTGCTCTATTTAATAGATGGTGAGGAATATGAGAGGCATTCCATCATTCCATGATTCCATCATCCATTCTCTTGGAGAATAGTGTTATTAGATAAAGGATACCCTCACAGTAGTATGTTGATTGAGGGCTCAGGGGATGCCAGTTGTAGCAAGATCTTGTGCAATTGAGCCTACGGTTGGGTGGAGAGTCGTCCCCAAGACTTTGTTGCAGTTAACAAAATTCCACTAGCATACAACCCTGAAATCACTAGTGAGAAGCATCATCGCCACAAGTAAGTTTTCTCTACTCATCTTTATGAAAATTTGATGTTAATTAGTTGATAAATTGCATGTTGAATATAAATCACATGATTAATCTAATTAATTACAAGTTTTTATTTCGGGGCTATTACGTAATGATAATAATTATAGTGTACACACCAAGATTCAAAAGAAGTAATTTTTGTCTGGGGCAATGCCAACCATGGCTATGTACAAGTTAACAATATCGTTATCTCATAGCCTGCTGGACGATATTCACAGATGCAACCTTCCAAGCAGCCAGGGATCTCATTCAGTTAGAGCAGATTCTCGAAGAAATCAATAACGTCTTTCTTTGAGGTAGAAGATGCCCCCCCCCGCCCCCCCAACTTTAATACACCTGTGTGCTCAAAATCATCTTTATCATTATTTAGATCCTCCTGGTGCTGAGTGTTATCATTATTATTACCATTAAGTGAAGAAACGGTGCTTTGTTCTTGATGATGGTTGTTGTGGTCCTTGGAACTGACTTGTTCAGCAACGGCACTATAGTAGTCGAATTTTTGGGTGCGGAATACCTCAACATAGCGGTGCCGCCGCTGTATTTGTTACTGCTTACATGCCCCTCCCTAGTACAATGCCCATTCAACTTTTAAAGCACGTTTATGACATGATTTGAACATGGGGAGACATAGAATTCAAGAACGGACTTGAAGATCAGCCTAATAAACTGACATCTTTTAAATTTGGGAACAATTTTGTGCGAGAGTATGTGCACACATGCTATGGGAGTTATATATATTAAAATCGCAGTTAAAAACTGTAGCTATTAAACAACAAGAGTGGGAGATGAATGATATGGTGGTTTCAGGTGTTACAATAGGAGGTATGTGTTTGGGAGCAGTGTTTGTAGGACCGATTGTATGCCAGGGTATTTCAAGATGTGGAGTAGAGTGACATTCAAGATGTGAAGCAGAGTGGAGGGGCGTATGGAAAAAATGACAAGCTACACAATAAATGAATGTAGAGGATTGGAGTACTGAATCAGGTTGGCGTTACGTATGGGATGCATTACTATGCTCAACAGAATGGCAATGAGAATGGCACTGATATTCTCGAGGGAAGGAGCGTTATAGTCATGTACAGTGAATCACCAATGTTCATATATTTAAATGTCTTACGTATATCAACACAACATTCAATTCATTCAATGACCCTTTCAAAAACAATGCGCAACTGCTTAACGCAGAGCTCAGAAGCACCATTCAAATGTACAAGACATGAATTAAGGAATTGAACAGAAAGACAGGTGGCATATCTGAATATGAGGGAAAATGCCCATTTTTTTTGTTATTTCGAAAGAATAGGCAGAGATGCCGGGTTGTAAGGAGAGAAACCAAATCAAATATAGCTGACAAGGGTTTTAGAATAGAAAATATAAGTGGCAGAGGGCTAGGAATGACCATCCAGCCCCGATACCATGTTAAGCACACACATGGCAACAACAGAATAGGAAAGATAAACAGGAGAGTACCTTTATTATTAACAAATGATATACATTTATAGTACATACGTGTGATGATTGGGTTCCATATCCAAAGTTATCTTGGACTTCCTTAGTCTATTCAGCTTCCACACGAACCTTTAGAGGATTAGGTGTCCAACACAACATCTACACTGAAATCAATGCATCTAGTTCAAGAGATAAAATATGATTAGAAAAAACCACCTGCACTAAAAACAATGCATCTAATGCAAGAAATCAATTAGGATTAGAAATCAACACCTACAATAAAATCAATACATCTAGTGCAAGCAATCAAATATAATAAAAAATCAACATCTGCACTGAAATTAATACATCTAGTGCAAACAATCAAATATAATTAGAAATCGACATCTACACTAAAATCAATGCCGTTAGTGCAAACAATCAAATAGAATTAGAAAACATCTACAGTAAAATCAATGCATTTAGTGAAAGCAATCAAATAGGATTAGGAATCACATTTGGACTAAAATCAATGCACCTAGTATAAATCGACATCTACATTGAAATAAATGCATCTTGTGCAAGCAATCAATTAGGATTATAAATCACCATATACAATAAAATCAATGCATCTAGTGCAAGAAATCAAATAGGATTATAAATAGCCATCTACACTAAATCAATACATCTAGTGCAAGTAATAAAATAGAATTAGAAAAAATCTACACTAAAATCAATGCATTTGACGAAAGCAATCAAATAGGATTAGAAATTAACATCTACAATCAAAACAACGCCTCTAGTGCATGCAATCAAATATCATTAAAAATCAAAATATACACTTAAATCAATGCATCTAGTGCAAGCAATCAAATAGTATTATAAATCACCATGTATGTTAAAATCAATGCAAAAGTTACGAAACTTCTTCCTCCTGTGCTCCATCGACATATAAATATATATAATATATAGATCTATATATATTAATATATTATAATATATATAAATTACCACACAAATAATATTTATATATATATAATAGATATTATATAATTTATTATATATTTATATATAATATTATATATATATCTACACCAATATATATACACCACACACACACACACACACACAGCACACACACACACAACAATATATTATACCTCCCTCCATCTCTCCTTCCTTGTGTCTTTATCTCACCCCAAATGCACACACTCTCTCTACATCTCTCCCTTTTTACTCCCTCCCTCTCTCTCCACTTATTTCTCTCTATGTATTTCTTATTCCCTACCTCTTTCCTCAACTTCCTCATCTTCCTCTCTATCCCTTTCTCTCCCCTCATCTCTCTCTCTCTCTTCCCTCTAACCTTGTCACTTTCTCCCTCCCTCTCTCCTTCCCTCTTCCCCTACATATTTGTGTCTCCATATCTCTCTTAGCCTTCTCTCCATCTCTCACTCTCCTAACCCTCTTGAATCCTCCTTTCCCCTATAATTTAGTTTATCTTCTTCAATGAAAGCAATCAAATAGGATTAGAAATCACCATGTACATTGAAATCAATGCACCTAGGCAAGAAACCTTCTTCTCTCTCCCCCCCTTCATCTATATCTATATCCCGCTCCATTTATCCTTCTTTGTCTCTTTATCCTACCCTCCTCCCCACCAAACACAAATTCTCTCTCTCCATATTTATCTAGCTCTCCCTCTCTCTATTTCTCTCTTCTTCCCTATCTTCACCTTCCATCTATATCTCTATCTCTCTTTGTCTCTCTTGTCTTTTTATATCACCCCCAAATCATACACATTATTTCTCCATATCTATCTATCTCTCCATCCCTCTTCCTCTCCCTCACTCTCTCTCTCTTCCCCTTCTCTCCTTGTCTCCCCCTTCTATCTCTCTTTCCTCTTGCTCTCATATCTCCCTCTCTCTCCATATCCTTTGTCATTCCCTCTCATTCTCTCCATCTTTATCTCTATGTGTCTTTCTTCTTACCTTTCTCTTTCTCCCTTCCTCTCTCTATCTCTCTCTCTTGTCCTCATTGTCTTCATTTCTCTCTCTCCCTTTCTCTCCCACCTCCCTTTATCACTCCCCTTCAACTCTCTCTCTCTCTCTCTCTCTCTCTCCTTCTCTCTCCTTCTCTCCATCTCTCCTTATTGGTGTCTCTTTCTCATCCCCAAGAATAAACATTCTCTCTCCATCTCTTCCTTCTCAATCCCTCTCTCTCTCCACTTTTCTCTCTCTATAGCTTCGTTCTTCCCTCCCTTTCTCTCCTTCCAACTCCATCTCTCTATCCATCTCTCTCTTCTCCTTTCTCCCTCTCCCTCTATATCTCCACCTCTATCACTCTATGTCCTTGTTCTTCCCTCCCATATATATCTAGAGTTAATATATATCATTATAATAGAAAAAATTTAATATTGTATTAGTTGAAAGTTATTATGTTCAAATATTAATATTAATATTAGATTTAATGATGTTTTTTACATGGCATGATAACAAAATTTATAATAAAATTACATGAAATGAAAATTTTCGAATATCACAACTTTGAGGTGGAAATACATATGTGTATAGAGATTTTAATATATCTATAGGATATGGTTTTCCTTTTAAAGATTCATTTTACAAAAAACTAATTAAAATAAATATTAAAAGATTTTACAACAAGATTTTGGATTCTTTGTGTTGAATTATGCTTTTTACTTTGATTTAAGAAATGGTAGTGGCTTTAGTGAAGTGTAAAGATGTTTAAAATTTTACCTAATTTGGAATTCTAATGTGGTAAAACGTTTGGTTGAAGGTAAATTTATGATCCATTCAAATTCTAGGTATATGATAAAAGAACTATTAAATGCATGAGATAATTTTTTATCTAAACACATGAAATAATTGTATTGTAGATTTTTTTTTTTATTTATATGCTTATTTTAATATTTATTTCTGGCATTAATTTTTTCTCTTTTCATTATTAATATTTATTGGAGAGATGAACATAAACATTATTCAGATTTCTAATTTTTTATTTTTATGTTGGATGACAATAGCTAAAATTTAACTTTGAACACGAACATACTTACACATCAGGGTCATACTGGGCTATAGAATGTGACTCTTAGCACAATTATAGGTTTAAAAAACCTTGTTAAATTACATAAAACCTTTGAGAAGAATGATTAGGGTAATTGGGTCTCTCATAGAGAATATAGAAAAAATGTACCTTATCCATTGTTTTAATCTATAGCCACACAAGGGCAATTCAAAACTAAAATTCATTAAAAGTAATATGTTTTGGCTAACTAGTTAAAACGATATATGCTAAGAGCCATCCTTCATTTTATATATTAAATATTGAAAAGAATATAATCTAGACAATGCACAAGAGTTGTAGTATTTATCTATTAAATTACATCTTTGCAAAACCTTTTTAAATTACTTAAAGCCCTTGATAAGAATGATTAGGGTAATTGGATATCTCATAGGGAGAATATATAAACAAATTATCTTACAATTGTCTTAATCGACGACCAAACACAAGCATTACAAAACTGCAATTCATTAAAATTAATATATTTTGGTTGATGTTAGAGTTGACAAAGAATGAAACTATGGGGTAGATGATTGTTCTTCTCAATATTAGGAATGAGTAAAATAAGATTACATTGGACAACATCAGTAATACATGACTGCAATGAGATTGAACTAAATTAGACTAACTAAAACTTAACTATGACACTTGGATAGAAAAATATGACACCTAGCAAGTGGTTGGAATCAGACTCTCCAACGCTCCCCTTTAATTACAACAACATAAAAATTCAATTAAGGTGGGTGCTCGTCTATGTCTCAGCTAGACTTACAATTTAAAAAATTCACTTCAACTATATTTATTTTTTTCTTCTCTTCTTCCAAACCCTATAGCCTATAAATTGTTGCAACATGTTCTTCTTGTTATATCCTTCAAACCTTAGTTTCTTCATTTGCTGGTGTAGGTCTTCCATTGTTCCAAGATGTCTAACCATGTGCTGGACTTCTTCAAAAATCAGTTCGTATGTGGACTGCTGCCACATGTCATCCTTTATTTTGTGGTCTTCTTGATCAATTTGCTGCAACATAAGTTTATAATAATAAAAATATTTCTTTAGGACTCCAATACCTAAAAATTTCATTGACATTTTCATCATCCAAGTTTTCTTGAATGTTTAATTTTGCAGCTTCTATGCAAAAGTTATAAAGCCATGGTGTTGCAAGCATGTTTCAAGGAACATTAATTTTTCTTCATAATCATTATGTATACCTACACATTATAAATCAATGGTAAGTGTAAAAACATTTGTACAACCACATTGCTTCTATTCCTTCGGCTCTGCAATGAGAGCTTTCTCCTGTTGCGCTTCGTTCTTCGCATCTACTTTTATCTTTGTCTCTTCAACTACTTTACTAACCTATGCTGCTAGAAACAACTTACCTTCCAATTGGATTTTAGAGTCAAGGGAGATTATCTCACCAAATAGCATCATGTTGATATCATGTTTTTGTTGCATCATCTGCAACCATTCATCATTAGCCAACAATTGTTGATCAAAATTTACATCAACGATATTAATTTTTGGATTCACCGTAGCATTGACTACTCCAATGGTAGCTTCAATGTCATGAGCAAGCTATCTTACTAGATTCACCAAATTATCATCGACAGGATCTATTGCTGGATTCACCAAGTTGTCATTAGAGAAATCTTTTGTTGGATTCACCATATTATTATCAACAAGCTCTGTTGTTGGATTCATCAAATCTTCATCCACTTGTAGTTGTCCATAGTGGGAGTCAGGAGCATCTATTTTCTCCTTCCCTATTTCATCTGCAACTTCATCACAGTCATCATCCACTTGCATTGAACACAGTGGAATTCAACAAAATTTTCACCTCGATGTAGATTTGGTGTTATAGATCCATCTTCATCTTCAACTTGATTATTCCCCCTTACACGAAAAATCCTCTTCAGGGTATAAAATGCTTCCTTGGTTGTATTTTCTTCATTCATTCAAGTTGTTGCCTGTCATCATAAAAAAAAATTCAAACATCTCTTGCTATTGCTTTGACTTTCTTAACCTCTTTTATTTTCTCATTTGTTGAGTGTTGGCTCTCTACAACTCAACAAATCAATCGATGTACAAACATAGTCATTACCTGCAATAAAAAAATTAATTACAGTAGCTCCTTTTCTATTCAACTTCAACAAAAGAATATGGTACTAAAACTGTTCATCGTACTTTTTGAAAAGAACCTCAAAATTTAAACAATAATTTTTTTTTTCAAAAAAAAAAGACAATCCTTTTTGAAAAAACACATAAATCATCTTCCATTTCACGAATACTCAAATCCCTTTTAATTAAATTAAAGGCCTGATTCAAATCCTAAAATCATTTTTTTAATATAAAAATTTAATTTTAAAAGTTTTAACAATGTCCCTTCAAGAAAATGTTTTAAACTTTTGTACTTAAAAAAAAATCGCTCATCCTCCCTTTAAAGAAAAATACTTTAACTCCTCTGTGTGTTTTGAAACAAGACTTCAACCTTTGGAAAAAAATGTTTGTCGTTTTTTGGTACATAAAAAAGTCATTCCACTTTTTTAAATTCGGCTTCTTCATTTGCGCAACTCTTGGCAAAGTTTATGTGTGGAAATTTGTGCAGATCTCGGCCACTCTCTTATGGACTTTCCTTTTACCTCGGGTGTAAAAGTTATTAAAAATGCAATGTTCTGTATTAAATAAAATGAAACCTGCTAGTCAGCTCTACGATAGAGAGTCTGAACGAGGAGATTCTGGCTCTGCAGAATGCTCCACATTGTTCATGTACATCACACACTATATAGTAGTCACAAATTTAGGGAAGTTAGAACAATAACCTAAAAAATAGAAACTAATTCCTATCCTGAGATCTTGTGAACCAACTCACTATTCTAAGATATTCTCCATTATCTCTAACACTCCCCCTTAATGGAGAAGGGGTTCACAAATATGCCTAACATCTCCCTAAACATTTCAAACTTGATTTTTCCAAGAACCTTAGTGAGAATGTCTGCAACATTATCACATGTATTACAATATACTAAATGAATTTCTTTTGATTGAACTTTCACCCTAACAAAGTGGAACTGTGTATCAATGTGTTTAGTGTTTTTTTTAAACACAAGATTATTAGCAAGTTTAATTGAACTCTGATTATCACATCTGATTGTTGTTGCATCTTTTAGTTCTTCCCCAACATCCTGGAGAAGTCTCCGCAACTAAATTGCCTCACATGTTGCTGCACACATAGCTTGATACTCTACTTTTGCTGAAGACAAGGAAACTATGTTTTGTTTCTTACTTCTCCATGTAATCACCCTGGATCCAATGCTGAAGGCATTTCCTATTATGGATCTGCGATCGTCTACATTTCCAGCCCAGTCTGAATTTGTAAATCTTGTCAATCTAACATCAGAGGAATCGATATAAATAATACCATAATCTACAGTACATTGTAGATACCTCAAAACACATTTCACTACATTCCAATGGCTTTCAAGTGGCTAGCACATGTATTGACTTAGCACACTCACTGCATAAGCCAAATCTGGTCTAGTAGTGGTCAGGTAGATTAGGCTCCCAACCAGCTGTCTGTAAAGTGTCACATTTGCCACTTTAGATCCATCCTCACTTTGTAGATTAATGTTCTGTTGTAATGGTACTACTGTAGCCTTAGATTGATCCATCCTAAATCTTTCTAATAGACATTTGACATACTTTCCCTGGGACATAAATTTTGTCTTGAATCCTCCAGATCTCAAGACCCAACCAATAGCTTAATTCACCAAGGTGTTTCATTTCGAGCACCTGTGACATTTGTTTCTTGATTTCTTTGATTAGATAAGTAGCATCACCTATAATAATCAAATCATCTACATACAAAGAAATCAACATTATGCACCCTTATTCATCTTGCATGGTATATATATTAGGGTTTTTTTTTACTTCTATTGTAGCTAGATTGCAGAAAAAATGAATCAATATTTTCATACCAAGAGCTGGGTGCTTGCTTTATTCCATAAAGAGCTTTCTTTAATCTACAGACTAAATGTTCTTTCCCTTTCTAAACAAACCCTTCAAGTTGCTCTAAATAAACCACCTCTTCCAATTATCCATTTAAAAATGTAGACTTTACATCTAGTTGGTTAATCATCCAATGTTTCTTAGTAGCTAAAGCAATCAACATTTTGATGATATTTATTTAGCTATAGGGGAAAAGGTTTCTTCATAGTCAATGCCTTATTTTTGTGAATACCCATTTGCTACCAATCTATCTTTTAATTTATCTATGGTTCCATCTGCATTAATCTTGGGTTCATACAACCATTTACAACCTATGGTTTGTTTCCCTCTAGGAAGTTCAATCAGTTCCCAAGTGTTGTTCCTGATTATAGATTCGTATTCATGTTCCATAGTTGTTTTCCATTCAATACATTAATTTTCATCCTTATAACTATAAGGTTCAACAACATTCGTCATACTAGTTATAAAAGCATTTTTTCCCTATATCTTCCAGGCAATTGAGCTTTCCTACCTAATCTCCTGAGTGGTGGGGTAGCTTCAAACCTTGTCTGATCATTATTTTCCTTTTCTTCCTGCTGCTGCTATTGCTGTTGTGGTTGTATCTATTATTGTTGTTGTTGTATATGCTACTGATCCTCATTGTTTCCTACTTCTTCACTTTCTTCTTTCACCAAGAATGGAATATCCAATTCCTCATTGTGCTTATCAGATTCTTCATGATCCTACTCATGGAATATGACATCTCTACTAACAAATATCTTGTGAGTAGAGGGATTAAATAATCTATAAGCTTTATATTATGAACAATACGCTATAAAGGTACATCTGATGGCTTCTGGATATAGTTTTCTTCTATCTTCCTTTCGAATATGGGCAAATGCTTTAGACCCAAATACTCTTAAATGTTTTACTGCAGACTTAAATCCATAAAATGCTTCATAAGGAGTTTTAGACTGAAGACTCTTTGTAGGACTCCTATTTTGTAAGTAAACTACAGTATTCAGTGCTTTAGCCCAAAAACCATTCGAAAGATTCTTACCTTTCAACATGCTTCTAGCGCATTCCACCAATGTTCTATTTTTTCTTTCCATTACTCCATTTGGCTGAGGAGTATGGGGTACTGTGAATTGCTGTAATATCCCATGGTCTTTACAATACTTGATAAGCTCATCCTTCCTATATTCTCCCCCCTTGATTGGAGTGGAGAACTTTTATCTGCTTCCTTGTTTGCTTTTCAATCATGTTTATGAACTGCTTAAAGTATTCAAATTTGTGACTCTTCTTACTCAAGAAATATACCCAATAAAAGTTTGTGTAGTCATGAATAAACAGTAAAAAATACAGTGCACTTCCTAATGAATTTTTTTGCATGGGTCAACAAAGATTTGTGTGCACTAATTCAAGTATGTCTCTCTATTTCTTCTCTACTCGAACAAGGAATTCATCTCTATGCATCTTTCCTAATGGAAATGAATCACAATCATTATGCACTTGTTTTAACATAGGAAGATTTCTTACCATTTTCTTTTTTCGAAGTAATAGAAAATCATTGTAGTTGATATGACCAAATCTCTAATGCCACATCTCTTCTGTAGTCAAACTTGCTATTGTTAAAGCTTGAACTAGTACTAGTCTTACATCCAATTTGTACAGACCTCCTGTTCGAATTCCTATACCAATAGTCTTCATGCCATCTAGCAGATCTTTAATATAGCAGTTAGATTTTAAAAATTCAACTTTAAGATCTTGATATGTAATCATGGACACAGAAATCAAGTTCTTTGCTACACCGAGCACATACATGACATTATGAATTTTTCTTACATTACCATTAGGTAAAATGACAGATATTTTGCCACACCCTTTGATATGATGACTTGTATCATCACCTAGGTAGATTTTTGCTCCGTTGTTGATTTCTTTAAAATCTTCAAACCATTTCTTGTTCTGTGTCATATGTGCTGATGCTCCTGAATCTACATACTAGATGTCTACATCAACATTCTTGTTAAAGGTTGCCATGAACAATATAAAATTTTTCTCATGATTATCATTCACGAGATGACCTACATGTCATTTCTGCCTCTGCTATTCTTCATGATATTTCTTCCTCTTGCAATCCCTAGTTATATGACCAAGTTTTCCATAGTAAAAACATTTAATTACAGAGTTGTTTCTATCCAAATTCATACTTTGGGTTGGATTTTGTCTTTCCTGTGAGCTTCCTTCGTTTGTTGTTGCGAATTTCCTTTTCCTTTGAAGAAATTCTTTTTTGCCATCAATGCAAGATTGGCACTCTCGAGCTTCAGAGTCAAACTTCTTTCTTCTTCTTGCATCAATATTCTTGTCACTTTTCAAAATTTGGGATTTTATCTCTTGCATTTATCCCAGTGATGAACATTTGGTAGTGATCGGTCACACCATTCATGGTAATTGTTACAAGATCTGTATATGCAATTGTATCGCCAATGTCTGACAATTTGTTCTTCATATCCTTGATCCTTTCTATGAAGGCAACCACTGTTTCATTCTCCTCCATCTTCAGGGATAAGATCTTGATCTTCAGAAACAAAAGATGATTTGTATTCCTGATCTCATACAAATCCTTCAATATTCCCTAGATTTCGCTCACTGATTTACATTCTCTGATATGTGGTATGATGTAGTTTTTCACTAGCATCTTCAATAGCCTCCTTTCTTTACCTTCTCGCTTCTCCCAATCTGGGACTGATGCTGATCTAACGGCTGGCTTCTGCTCAACCCCATTCGCAATCGTCCAAAAACTCTACACTTCCTGTAGAGTTTGCATCTTGAATTTCAAATTTGCATTATTAGAGCCATCAAGCTTTTTATGCTCATTGAAGCATGCTTCAAAGATTTGATTATTCATCTTGGCGATTTAAAAAATTTGAAAGGTAAAAAAATGTTAGATTTACCCCAGATCTGTGTCAAAAATAGAGATCATTGATCTCCTATATTGTTTGATCTCACAGCGCACACGTAGATCATCGTGGCTTCCTTCATGGCCACTACCATGATCTCCTTAGAAAACCTCGGCCTCCAAGCAGCCTTCTGTTATCAGCCTTTTCCAAGACGCAACCTTCTCTCGACCTCCACGCAACCCCTCACTTGTTTGCACAGTCAGTGCGAGTTACCACCACGGACTCATGAAGGTCTTCGCAAGTGTACACCTCAGATCTGTGACGGTCGACAAAATAAAAACATGCAGAAGGTTTACAGTGGGATCATCGAATTTTTGCACATAAAACTTGCGACAATTCTTCCTCAATCGTGCCCTCCACTCAGCGTATAGGTTCCTTAGTCCTGACACTCTGATACCATGTTAAAAATGTAATGTTCTGTATTAAATGAAATGAAACCCACTGGTCAGCTCTACGAAAGTGAATCTGAACCAGGAAAGTACGACTCTGTAGAATGCTCTTTATTGTTCCTGTACATCACACATTATATAGTAATCACAGATTTAGGGAAGTTAGAACCATAACCTAAAAAAATAGAAACTAATTCCTATCCTGAAGTCTCGTGAACCAACTCATTATTCTAAGATATTCTCCATTATCTCTAACAAAAGTGACACCTTGGCTTTATTGACAAATGAGCAATTGACACACTTCATTTTCTTCACAAGTGTGAAATTTAAGTTGTTCTGGCACTTTTTCTTTGGAATTTCACGACCTTTGCTTTCTTTTGAAAATCCAAAAAATCTTGAAGTGTTGTTCTCTCTGGAATCTTATATGATGTCGTGGTTTGGTACCATGATAAAAGATGAAAACTGACTTAATGAAAACAGTGGAGATTCCGGATTTCTCTTTTCAATATTACTAATGAGTTAAATAAAATTACATTGAAGACATCAATAATAAATGTATGCAGTGAATCTAAACTAAATTGAACTAATTGAAATTGAACTAGGACACTTAAATAAACAGATATGAGACCAAACAAATACTTAAAATTAGATTCTCCAACAAAAATTACTAATTATATCATTATATGCTAAGGGACATACTTCATTTTATATATTCAGATAATCGAAGCAATGCACAACTGGTATATGATTTATTTAGTAAATTATATCTGCAAAACCTTGTTAAATTACTTAAAACCCTTGAGCAGAAAAATTAGGGTTATTGGATCTCTCATAGAAACAATATATAAAAAAAAATTACAATAGTCTTACTCGACAGCCCACACGGGCATTACAAAACTACAATTCATTAAAAGTAGAATATTTTGGTTGATGACAGAGTTACTAGTTAAATCAATATATGCTAAGAGACACCCTTTATTTCATATATTCATGTTTGACAGGAATATGCTATCTATCTATCGACATTCATATAGTTTCTTACGTTTTGTATCACTTTTTTTTTTTATTGTATAATATTATTCCTTCAACTGCAAACTCTTGCTTCGGCTTGATCGTATCATTACAAGAATGGTATCCTTGAAATGGACTGTGTATAGCTTCTCAATAATTTTGAACAAAATCGTAAAATTTATAGCTCTTGAATTTCTTATTTACATATATCAGTAAACCTGCATTTACATTTGTTAAATTTGCGTTTGATAACGAGCATTAATGATAGGTAATGTAAATAAAATCTAAAACGTGCCCACTGTGTATAGCTTCTCAATAATTTTGAACAAAATCGTAAAATTTATAGCTCTTGAATTTCTTATTTACATATATCAGTAAACCTGCATTTACATTTGTTAAATTTGCGTTTGATAACGAGCATTAAGGATGGGTAATGTAAATAAAATCTAAAACGTGCCCACCAGTTCAAATCACGGGTCAAGGAAAACTCGTTAAATTTTAACCTAGTAGATTTCCACGTAGTAATCTATATTTATTTTGATTTTCTTGCCAAGCCTAACATGAAATAGAGATTATGAGATCGGCTCAATAAACCACCACTATGTCATAAATAACAATTAAAGGATGGTGGATCTAAAACTACAATTCTTTGACAACGGTGAGTTAGTCCACTCCATAGTTACCATGAAATAGAGATTATGAGATCGGTTCAATAAACGACCAGCATGCCGTAAATAACAATTAAAGGATGATATAAAACTATAATGTTTGAATAAGAGTTAGTCCACTCATAGTTTAGCAAGTTCGAATTAGAATTTGAATATTCAAATGCGATATGATATTACAAAAATTTCAATGGAAAATATACATCTTAGACAAATTTCAGAGAATATATATCTTAAACAATCTTCTCCAAATTTCAGATAATATATATCTTAAACAATCTCCTCAGTACAACAATGATGCCTTTCGCTCATTCTATCTCTAATTTATTTTAAATTTTAAATAACATTTAACTCTAAATAATGAAAAATCTTTAGACAAAATTCTAAAAAGAAAATCACCTCTTCTCTCTCAAACCCATATTCTTTCCGAAACTTAAATCTAAGGTCTTTTGAAATTATCTAAATTTTTTCCATAATAGATAGTTGCATATTTAAAAATATTCAAAATTTCCCTTTTCTTTCAAACATTTTAATAGAATAAAGTTTGGAAAAAAACAAAAAAAAAATCCAATTTCAGAATTACGTGCATTTCCTTTCTCTTCTAAATACATGCTGGATTATGCTTCACCCGCCGGATTATGCTCCACCTGTTCGAGTCATCTGGAAAAGAATCTATGAGAAACATAATATGATTTAGTCTTAACATCAATGAACATACCGTATAACTTTCCTTTTAAATTGGTGAGAAATAGAATATGGTTTAGTCTTAACAGCAAGGCTCATACCTTATAACTTTCATTCAAGATTGGCATCGACGTAGCATGCATTTCGTCCACCCACTTAATGTGCTTAACAATCTAACCTATAGAATATAAGTAACCCATAGGTCCGTAAGGATAGTTTTCTCCTTTTCTTCTGCGTCAACACCATCCAATGGTTATATATTTATGTTAGGGCAAGTACCCCCTTAGCTATGCCAACGAACGAACAATCCATGTGGCTGAACTATGGGTTTTCTTTACTCTGATTCACTATGTTAACCACCTATGCTGCAAATCGGATTGTTTTTTTAACGAAGCATTCGATATTCTAATCGTATTGGTGAATCTTCATATTTTTGGGTTTGATTGGGACGAATTTGGTAATTATACTTCACTTTTTATGGGGAATAATTTAAATTAACCATTGTACTTAATAGGTGTAAAGGAACGCTAATATGAGGGTAGAGAAGTATAATGGGGAATAATTTAAATTAACCATTGTACTTAATAGGTGTAAAGGAACGCTAATATGAGGGTAGAGAAGTATAGAAGCCAATGATCGAGTGAAATGTATAGATAATGAAATATAATCAGAATTTGAGATTCTAGATATCTTCTAAAGAATATAGCTAGAGATTAAATTTAAGAAGAAAGTTACACTAACATAAATGTCTCAAAATAATGGTAATGGTAGAGAATCACTTTACAGAAAATCACATTAAGTTTATAGTTGGACAACGGAAATGATGAACATGTTAATAGGTTACCTTCCAATCGGAAAAAGTTTACAATATGACTTCTTTGAAGATGGAAAACAAGATAATCATGAAACCAAAAAACAACATATTCATTGCAATCAAAATCCTCAATTGAAGAGTTGAAGTATTCTATGTTCATTGTTTACCAAGGAAAAACTTTACTATAGATTCATCTCTATATTTCGAGAAGTTTAGAACAAGAGGCTGGAAATTCTTCAAGAAGAAATGCATTCATTACCCTTTGATGTTCCTTTAAGGACATATATGTTTCTTAATGATATTCTTAAATCAACTATGTGCCTTGTTTCTAGTGTCAAGAGGGTCGTCAGACCACATGAAATTTTTTGAGATTATACATTGCAATTCAATTAGTTATGTTTATAACTACATATGAGCCGATGAGGATGGAAAAAATTACTCTTGGAAAGCCTAAAATTATACTATTACATCTTGGATTTTATTTTTTATAATTTTGTTATTTTTCCTTCAACGTCTTTCATTTTCTTCCTTTCTGAAGTGTAGATTCTAAAACATTTTGAGATTTCTGAGAGTGATAAAAGACGTCTATTTCCAAAGATGCCATGTTTGGCTAGTTTTTCTTCACAATTCTTTTGCTTGCTGGAGGAACTATCCAACCACATGGCCAAACCTTCCATCCTAGTTGTACCTAATTTTCCTATTTACTTCCTTGAAAACCTTCATCTTGTAGCTTGCTTTGTATTGCAATAAATTCATTACATTGACAACTCTTTTTTGTGTGGGAAGCATCTTAATCACCATCGATGTGACAACGTCTAGACTTGAAAATGATGCTTTCATAATCCAAAGGTCATTTCTAGTGAATGTCTACTCAAGCATGATTGTTTGAGGAAGCCCTTTCTACAAATAAGTCGATGTAAGTTTCACTAAGATAATGAAGTTATCTCTTTCATGAAATTGAAATCAACTTGTTAATAACACGGCCAATGGATTTCAAAGAAATTTGTAGCAAAAATTGCAGGGACAAGTTTGGTAGTTTTCCTAAGATTAGAATGGTTGGCAGCTCCAAAAATGGAAGATGGAAGCCTTCAAATTATGGCTTTGCCATGTTGAGTGATGTATTTCCTTGAAAAACAATCCACCTTCAATGATCTTACCTCTTTAAGTTGAGACATATGCCGAAGGCATGTTTCTAATAGGGAGGGCATAGGTTGTAGGTTCAAATCTAATTGAGTACCTAGTCACATGACTAGAATTAATGACCATGATGGCTTTCATTGAACAATAACCTCTTTGTGGGGTTTCACAAACACACTTTTTTGGTAAACGTCCACATGAGCTAAGAGATTTCAGACCCCAATGGGCATTGTAACTATGCCTTACTTTTAATGAGTCAACTCACTTCATGTGGCCAAATTTATAATTTGTTACTAAAAAAGTAGGTTAACTACATTTTGAAGAGTTGCACTTTTTCTTTTTCCGTTACCATTGTTTTGAGAAATTTACTTTCGTGTAAAGTTCTTCTTAAATTTAACCCCTTCACCCCACTCCTCCTAGCAATGTTCCTTTGCACCTCTTAGTGCAATTGCTAGTGTTACCTACTTTAATTAGACACATTTAATTATGCAGAAAATTCTATTTTAATATATATGGAATCATCATAATAAAATACTTAAATAAATAATTCTTTAACAATAACCTTCATGAATACGATCAAATTTCAAAACATAATAATTTCTTTTCAGAAAAACCTTGCATAATAATAAACTAACCATATTCAAAATAAATACCATCAAATTGCAAGACAGATATTAAATTTCGTTCAGAAAAGACTTCCCAAACCTTTTGATTTGCATATGTACAAAAACATAAAGATTATCTATCTCCTTTCCATCCTAGGAAAGGATGATCCAAGACAATTTTGTGGCTAAGAAAACTGAAAAATAAGTTCACAAACCAAAACAAAACCAAAACAAAAGAAAGCGTTCAAACTTAAAAAGGCGTCTGTATGTAAAATTAAGATGCATTCTAAAAAACTTGTTGATACTATATTGAAATATTCTTCTTCCCGGTCAAATATTGAAAATTTCTTTAATATGCAAGACTAGAAAAGTTCAAATGCACCTAACATGTAACAACAAAAGCATTCAAGTAGTAAAATTTTGAAATGTTGTTCTAAGTGAAAGAATGAAATAAAGAAAACAAGTCGACAATGAAGCGAAGGATCAAACATCTATCTATTTCCTTATCAATCGATATCAATCCATACCTAACATGATCTTGACCAAAAATACATAAAAGCCCTATTTCCATTCATGCGGAGTAGAACCAAAGGAAGCCCCCAAACTACCACTTGGTTTGCGTTAAATTCAAAAATTAGCCATGAAGCTCTTAGATTTACTGGTGCAAATACTGTTTGTCAACCAACCAAGCAAAAGAAACATATCGACTTAATTACTAGAAGAGTTCTAGATTTTTGAACTGTTCTGTGCGGTCAGATCAAAAGACTAACCATTATTGTGAAAAAAAGAAACAATTTGCTACCAATGATTTATTTGATGTAAGACATTTGTGCTAGTTCTTGCAACAATCGTATGATGAACCACGCGTTCTTTTTTTAGAGTAGTTCACCATTATAATCTTTATACTGGTTTATTTTTCATTATGACAATTTTGTGTTACTTTTCATTTACAAATGCCTGTGTATATCATTTTTCTATGAAGTTATTATCCTCAACAGTCTCTTTATTTGTTTAGAGGTTAGAACTATCTAAGATCAGATGTCATTTTCATGTTTGATTTCTGTTTTTAGTATTGAAAAATAAAACATAAAGTTTTGCATAATATATTTCTTCAAACGCGCTCAAAGAATTATGTTGCGTTCCAAATTACACATGGGCAATCTAATGGATATAAATAAGACACGTCTTTCAGAAAGATGTTTTAAAATTGTCGACCTTGGTATAATATGTCTAAGGATGAAGGCAAAATGGTCGGACAGGGACCTAAGCGAAATGAGGGGCGAAAGACTAAATATCTCTGGCAAAATATTAAGAAGCGGCATCAGCACCCACAGCGGCACCACCTGAAACAAATTAATCATCATTGGCAATCGACAACATCCTAATCTTTGACATCTATGGTGTGGAGGTAAATATTCGTGAGCATAGCAGAGATCACTAATCCGATACCCATAAATCAATTCATATAATCCCTTCCTTTCTCGTTTTCTATAGACATCTTGAAGAATTTGTCCATCAATTGCAAAAATGGCTAGTCATTAATATGCTTTCGATCAAGTAATTGATCTAATAGAATTTTATTGAAACTCTTAATCACGTCTATGAATTTTTTCATTCCCTTCCAATTTTCCATCATGTCCCCAAAGGCCGTAGACAACTGCGTTGAGGTCTGAATTAGTGGGAGCAATCTAGGAAAATGGGTTCAGAAACAGATTCATAAGATGGGTGCATAAATTAAGCTTTCTATAAAAGTGAAAGGATATGATGTAAAACTTTCAAAGACATGGCTATTGGTTATTGTTGGAATTTAATTCCAACTGCAAACAATTAATACAGAACAAAATCTGATCTTCAGAAATTAATTTCAGATTGTTCGGTGCCGCAAAATTCCACTGATATTTTGCAGAATTAAATCCCCTGCAGACAGCCGTTTTATTTTTGCTGAAAAGGCATCACTGCCTTGCATCACCGTCTTCTGCAATAAATATGCAGATAAAGATCAGCAGATATTTTTGATTAGTTTATTGCTTAAAACAGATATTTATTTTCCTATAAATGTAAACGAACAACAGTTCTGTTTTTAAGCAAGGAAATGCATGAGTGTAAGCAGAAAAGAACAGCAGTTCTGTTTTCTATGATTTAGAACAACAGTTCTGTTTTTTGTTTTTGAGCGAAGGTTAGAAGAACAAGTTTGTGTCTCTTCTGTAATTGCATAGCAGTGCTGAAACTGCGATTTTCTGAGATAAAAAATCGATTTCTGGAAGCTTTCCTCTTTTGTAACAGCTAAGTTTTCTGTATCAGTTTTGTTTACAGTTTATAAATGCAAGTTTACTGTTTTGTTGATTTTAAGTTGCTATTACACAAGTGTCAAAAACACTTTGATTTCACTCTGTAAGTTCATTAGTGATTTGACGCCCTTTGATTTAGTTGTTGTTACACAAAGCGTCACTTTTCTTAAAGTGACTTAGCATCAAAAACAGTTTTCTGTTTTTTCTGAGTTATTAAAAAACAGAGTATTTTTCCCGTTGCTACAACACCACGATCAACGTTGCTGCAACACCAAACTGTGTTGCTGCAACACCGATTCCAGAAAGCAATTTTTCTGTTTTTTCTGTGTTAACAGAAACAGAGTATTATTTCCTGTTGCTGCAACACCGAATCCTGTTGTTGCAACACCAAGTCCAGAGAACGAAATTTTCAGTTTTCTGAGTAAAAACAGAGCAGGTATTGTCTGTTTGTTTAGGAATTTAGCAGAAAATTCCATCATATCAGAGAGTTGTTCTGGGATGTTTTGTGTTATGGAATTCACCATAAAAATTCCAACAGTTATGTGCATATATATATATATATATATATATAACACCTACAAATAAACTCATACCAAGATTAAAAGATCATATCAAATTGGAGGATGATTTTGAAATTAATTTTTAAAAATTATGATGGATTATTATTAAATACAATGTTTGGATAAGCATATGGAAAAATTCAAATTTATAGAGGCCCATTCATGGCACACTACTTCTCTGATGAGCCCAGCCAGCGAAAAAATGCAAAATTATACATATGCAATACCATAAATTTCGGTTCCTGAGTTTCCTAGAAGTTTTTTGGTAAGCACTCACTAGCAATCCCACTCTGAGTCGATCCACAAATCCTGCTACGCCTCCATTTCCACCGAATCACAATCGTGGTCATAGTCAGAATCAATGTTAAATTCAGGGAAAGTGCAAATACAATAATCAGATTCCAGCTCTATATCACTCAAATTGGAGCAGATTTCTGTAGTCTCGTTTTCGCGTCCGAAATAACATGCAAAATGCTATTGCGACTGCGTTTCCTTCTGGGAAGGAGTTACAATGTTTGAGTTATAATTAGAGGGATACTCGAGATCGGACCATCCACATATACGCTGAAGGTCAGGATGGACCTGACATCGAAGCACCGTTTTGATGAATACTTCAAGCGTTTGTTGCATTCCACGATCCATGTCGTTTTGGGCATGACTTCTTCGCTTATTTACTGAATTTTGAATACTCCAATAGTTTGTTGCATTCCACGATCCATTTCGTTTTTGGCACGACTTCTTCGCTTATTTCTTGAATTTTTTGTTCCAAAGGTTGTTGGAAAGGTAGAGAAGGAAATGCTCAAAATTTAACATTCACGATGACAAGGTATGGTTGTTGAATTGTGCATGCAAAAATTTGATGATTACAATAAATCTAATGAGGGGTATTTGGACTATTTCTCATAAGCGACTCACCTACAATAATTTAACATGCAACCACACACTAAATTCGACTTTACTCAAAATAAGACTTAAGTCGACTTGAATCCACTTGAATTAACTTACTGTCTAATTTTAAATAACTCTCCATGCAGAGTAATTAATTTAACATGCAACCACACACTAAATTCGACTTTACTCAAAATAAGGCTTAAGTCGACTTGAATCCACTTGAATTAACTGACTCTCTAATTTTAAATAACTCTCCATGCAGAGTAATTAGCTATATCTAACGCTCCCCCTTAATTACGACCGTAAACTAAGGCATGACTCACGACAATTCAAACATGTTCTCTGGTATACGTCTCAACTAAGTTTACAACACCTAAGTTTTCTTTGTGAAACTGAAATACATCTTTCGCTAATGGCTTAGTGAATATATCATGGAGGATACTAGATTTACAAGGCTTCAAGTGCACTTCTCCATTACTCACAGTTTTTTTAATAAATTGATATCTGGTATCAATATGCTTGCTCTTTTGATGAAACACATTATTCTTGGATACTGCAATGGTTGTGGTGTTGTCACAATATATTATTGTTGATCCTTGTTGTTTCTTCTTGAATCCATTGAATACTCTTCTTAACCATACTGTTTGACTTTCTGCTGATGTTGTTGCTACATACTCTACTTCTATTCACAAAAGTATCATGATAGGTTGCTTCTTATATTCCCATGAAATCAGACCTGAACCGAAATGGAACACATTGCTAGAATTGCTCTTCCTATCATTCAAATTGCTTGCAAATCACTATATATATATATATATATATATATATATCCAATCAAATCTTTCTTCTTTGTGATTGTGTAAATTATGCCATAATCTTTATTTAATGCTATGTATCTCAGATTTTTCTTCCCTGGTCTCTAATGTAAGTCTCTTGGAGTCTCGATAAATCTGGAAATGAAACTAACTCTTTGCACAACATCTTGTCTTTTAGCTGCGATATACATGATGTTGACAACCAATATTTTGAATAGAGTTGGACTGACATATGATCTTTCATTATCCTTGCTTAACTTTGTCCCTATTGCAATTGATGTATGGGTAGGTTTACAATTTTCCATCGTGAATCTTTTCAGCAAATCTATAGAATATTTATTTTGAAAATTAAAAACTCCCTTTTTGGATAACTCAACTTCTATCCAAAGAAAATATTTCATGAGACCAAGATCTGTCATCTCAAATTCTTCCTTCATGGATGCTTTAAATTCATCCCATTCAATATCAATGGTATAAATCATGTCATCAATATATAAGAAAACAATAAAAAAATTTCCATGCTTATTTACCTCTATGTACAAGGTAGACTCAATGTTGCTTCTGCAAAAACCATTCTTGATCATGTAGCTCTGAATTCTTCTATAGCAAGCTCTAGGTGCTTGCTTGAGTCCATAGAGTGCTTTCTTCAATCTATCTTCTTTACCTTCAATTTCATAACATGGAGGTTGCTGCACATAAATTTCTTCTGCTAGAATTCCATTCAAGAAGGCTAATTTCACATCCATATCATATACTTTCCACTTGTTTTGAGCTATTGTTGCTAGAACTACTCTTATAGTATCCAATCTGGGTACCAAAGAAAATATTTCTCCAAAATATATTCCCAGTTGTTGCGAGAATCCTTTTGCTATAAGTCTTGCTTTAAATATGGAAAATTTTAACTTTTCATTCAACTTTGTCTTGTACACCCATTTTAAACCAATGTGGTTTTTGCCCTTTAGAAAATCAACCAAATCCCATGCACCATTCTTTTCAATAGCTTCATTTTCTTCATCCATGGCTTGCACCCAATTTTCATCTCTATTCACTTCTTCAAACGAAGAAATTTGGAATGACAACAATGCAAAGTTTTACTCAAAATCTAAATCATCAAAAATATCTTTTAAAATTCTCACTTTTCTCTTACCATTGTTGGATTCATCACCTGATTGATTGTTGGGAGAATTTCGGTTTGTTGATCTACTTGAAGATCCATGTTGTTCAGAATATCTTGGAGTCCATGTTGGCATGACTATGTTTGGTGTTTTCTCTTGTGATCCATGCTTCTCATTTCCTTATACATCATCATCTTCCATCAATGGTACTTTTGCATCAACTGTTTTTTCTATACTCCCATTCCACGACTCTTATTCATTGAACACAACATCTCTCCTAATTATGGTCTTCTTGGTGATAGGGCTATACAATTTGTAAGCTATTGACTACTCACTATGACCGACAAATATGCATTTTTCACTTTTATCATCCAACTTACCTCTTACTTCCTTAGGCACATATGCATAGGCTGCACATCCAAACACTCTGAGATGAAATACATCGCAAGACATACTTGACCATGCTTCTTCTGGTACTTTGTTCATCACACTTTTTGTAGGGGTATTAGATAAAACACATGCAACTACTTCTACCCAATACTCATTACACAAGTTTATTCCTTTCACCATGATCTTTTCCATATTCATAAGTGTCTTATTATTTCTCTAAGCTACATCATTCTCTCGCGATGTGTATCTAGTTGTAAACTGCTTTCAGATTCCATCTTGTTTGCAGTAATCACGAAATGCCTTCAAATCATATTCTCCACCATGATTTGACCTCAATACCTTGATTTCGTGATCACTTTGGTTCTCTGCTAAGGTTTTGAATTCTTTGAATTTTTCAAAAGCTTCACACTTTTTCTTCAGGAAGTAAACCAAAGTTTTTGTGCTATAATCATCAATGAAAGTGAGGAAGTAACAACTTACAACAATTAATTGTGTCCTTATAGGGACACACAGGTCTGTATGCACTAGCTCAAGAGGTTGCTTTACTCTATATGCAACTCCCTTTGGAAAAATTTCACAGTGTTTCTTTCCTAAGGTGCAACACACGTACTAGTGCGTTATTTCATGGGAGGTAATCCTCTAATCATCTATTTCTGATGCAACAATCTTTAACCAGAGAAGTGCAAGTGTCCAAATTGAAAGTTCCATAACCAATACTCATTAGAACATGCAATTGTAAACGAACTGACTTGATCACTATAAATCTTGATTAGAGGAAAGAGTTTGTTCCTCGTCATCTGCACCTTTTCTATTAGTTGATTTCTTGGGGGTCTGACATATATAACACATTATTTTCCTTGAAAAATAACTATGTATACCTTATGCATCAATTGACCAACACTTATCAAATTATCTTTGAGACTAGGAACATAATATACCTCTCAAATTGTCTTTGAATCCCCCTACTTGGTCAGAATGTGGATCACTCCTCTCCCATCTACATCTACAGTATTATCAATACCCAACTTTACCTCCGTGTTCATAGATTGATCTAAGTTGGCAACAAAATTCTTGTTTCGTCCCATGTGTTTACTACAACCACTGTCTAATAGCCACACATTATCAAAAGGTTCATGCATGGTATGGAAGCTAGGAATATGGAGCCAGTATTCCCTCCAGTGACATTAGCTCTCTGCTTTCCTTGATTAGCTACCTTCTTCTTGCAATCACGCAAATAGTGACCAAATTTATTACAATAATAACATCTCATCTTTGATTTGTCAGCACTTTTATTACTTTTGAAACTTTTGATGTTTCTTTCAATTTCATGTTCTAGCTCTCCTCTACCATCTCTCTCACCACCATGTCTTCCGCCTCATACTCTGCCTCAACCTCTGTCTCTTGAAATAGAAACTTGAATTTTGAAAGCAATTTCTAGAGTGGAATCCTTATTTTTTTCTATCCTTTACTAATGGGATAGAAGTGATCCCATTAACTCATCAACTTTCAACGTTTCCAAATCCTTGACTGCTTTTATGACTTCTATCAGAGCGTCAAATTTGGTAGACAAATATCTTAGGACCTTCTCAACCACTTTTTGATCTTTAATATAATCACAATAATTTTTTAACTAATTTACAACAATCATGATGAGATTCATGAATGAATCCATGTCATTTGTCTCGTTCATCTGCAAACTCTAAAAATTATTTTAGTGTTCTGCAACTTAACAACATTGATTTTGGTTGTACCTTTATAGATTATCACCAAGTTCTCCCATGGAGTGTTTGTTGAAGATGTGATTATAATTTTCTTAAACACTGCTCAGTCCACTCCTTGCTCAATAAACTGCAGCGCTTGTGCATTCTTTTATTTGTCTTTCTTCTATTGTTCCCTCTCTGCATTATTAAAGGCTTGTTTAGTTGCTTCATCTTTAGCTTTTGGAAATCCATTCATGACATATTCCTAAACATCATGAGCCTTCAATTTGGTTTCCATCTTAATCGCCCTCACATCATAATACTTTCCTGTAAACAATGAAAATTGTAGCTAAAAACTAGACAAAGCCATCTTTCTTAAACAAAATCTTTTCTTATAAAACCCTAAACTTCTCCTTTTATAAGATTTACAAAAAACTTTAAAAAAAACTCCTTATTAAAAAAACTCATTTTCTAATAAGCCCCAAATTGTTTTTCTATAAAAGAAACTTTTACAAACCCCTCATAACACTTTTATTTAAGTTTGTTATTTAAAAAAAAAAAACTTTTAACTTGAAATTTTGAGAACCCATGTGACTCCTATGTTATTTTGAAAAACCACGTGATAGAAAAGATTTTGTTCCCTCCAATTCCCTACTTCAACGCAACTTACGACATAGGGAACGTGCCGTGGTCAACGTACTTTAACTAAGCGACCAATCTCCAATGCACATTAACGTTCCTCTTTAGTGGAACTGCTTACTTTTCGCATATTATGATTTTTTCTCAGTTTTGATGGCAATTTGTTGGAAAGGAAGAGGAGGAAAGTAGTAAAATTTGACGCACAATAATACGAGTTACGATTTTATAATTGATCATACAAAATTTGATAATTACAATAATTTCAATAAGGGTTATTTAAATTTTTTCTAACCAGAGACTTTTCGAAAATAACTTAACATTCAACCACATACAAAATTTTATTTTACTCAAAATAAGAATTAACTTGACTTGAATCAACTTCAATCAAATTGACTCATTTAAGTGAGTGTAATTTTAAATAAATCTCTATGGAGGGGTAATTAGGTATATTTAACATTTTTTCTAACATTCCAAAAATGGTAGGATTGTCCCTCACGCACACTTCAAAATAGAAATTGTTACTCCTCTAGATACTGTCACTAGTGTCGATGTATGTGATTTCATCTTCGAGATTTCCCCGCACTGGATTTTGTTGGAGCTTGATAAATTCAATTGAAAATGGATGGATTCATTGCTCATTGATCTCCAAAGTGGTGAGATTGCCGCAAGGTAAGAAATAAAGGGAGAAGTCTAGGAAGATGGGTTCATAAGTGGTCAAGGATTCACTCAAACCTCCCCAAAGAGTGCTTGCTCGAAACTTAATTCACGTGTAAAAATAAAATTGGCTCAAAAGATGAAAATAAAGCTCTTGGATTGGGTGGGTGAATAGTGTTTATCTAGCTCTTGGATTGGGTGGGTGAATAGTGTTTATCCAGCCCCAACTTGTAGAAAAACACTTATTGATGTAATTAAAAATTTTTATTATTAAAATTTTAAATAATTAATTAATTAATTGAATTTCAATGAAAAAAATGAAAAAAATTATAGAAAATTCACATCGATAAAATGCTTCACTAAATATTTAATTATAATGTATGCCCATTTAATTTATAAAACAAAATTTTACAACAGACTAAATTGATGGTGTTATAGTAAAATATGGAAAGATCCATGTTACATAGAAATAGCGTCACCATGATTATTTGCAGTCAGTATGGGTCTATCATCACCTATACTAGCGTCCTAAGCAAGTCTCAGACCTTAGGTCTTCATGTCAAGCTTTGCAAAAGAGAGAAAGACTTTGAAAATCAATATTACTCTGGTTACGCACTTTCTCCTACTTTTTCTTGTGGACCCGCACCCTTTGTTCATAATACCTGCGTATCTGCACGCTCTGTCTGTAAAGGGGTGGGTGCGTACCCCTGTGAAAGTCGAAAAGGCGCAAGTTTATCCTAAAAAATCACTTTTGGGTTAATTCTAGATGTTTCTAGAAGGATTTTGACGTGGATTGTTCGCTCCAAGGTGGTTCATGCATCCCAAAAGAGAAGGATCTAATCCCTTGATAGGAGAAGCTATCCCTTTGAAGGAGGGCTTTATCCCTTTGAAGGAGGACCTAGCAACTTTCCTCCATTGCACTATAAATTAAGGCATTGGGTTAGTTGTTGAGGAGGTTAGAAGCTGAACATTTTGAGGGTAAATGCTGATGGAATTAGGACTTCCTAATTAAAACTTGAGAGGAGAGATCACATACCTTTCGGTTTCATTGGGAAGTGAGTGAAGCTTGTCAAAGTAGAGGAGACTTCTTGTCGGACCCTGGGAGGAGCTTGTACAACATCAAGGCACAGGTTGTAAAGTTCTTCTTCATTTGAATTAATATAATTAGATTCATTTTTCTCAACAAATTGTATTATGGTTTGTTTCATAATCTCCTTGATCATTAGGATGAATATGCTTTATAATATTGGCTTTTTAGGTGCTATTTAATTGTTTTCTTGTTTGTGTTTGCAGAATACACTGCAAGGAAGCTCATTTGGAGTGAGGGAGCGAGACTTCCACAAACTTGCATTGGACCCAAGGTAGGCCTAAAACACTTGTTTTCCTTTATTTTACTCGCATATTTAGAGAAAGATAGTGTTTTATTGGCTTGCTTGTCACTAGATATCAGTAGATACTAGGAAGGTCGATCTTGTTTGCAACCTCGATTCATTCCGTGTGACAAAATGGTGACTCCACTGGGGACTTGATCGTTTCCCTTGTTTTTTCTTTGACCTGAGAAACTTGCCTTTTTGTTTCTGTTTTTGGCTTGTTGTGTGTGGAATTGGGTGGATTTAGTGGATCTAGGTTTTTTTTGGCTTTTCATAACTTTAGGAGAAGTCTGCATCCTGTGCTTGTATCATAGTGCGTACCTCTATGCACTTTTACTTTGTACACAGAACGGGCACGCACTTGTGCAAACTATGAACCTGTGGACCCTGCTAAATTTTTGAAAAACTTAAATTTTAATCTTTTAATTAGTTTTATTTTGGTTTAGATGTTGTTATCCTCTGCCCAGCCCTGCTTGTGACTTGTGAGAAAATTTCCTTGGTCTAATTTCATTGGTGTTAGGGTTTTAGGTGAAAGTCCTAGAAGTTTTGGTTGCCCGTCTTGATTTTCATTTTTTTCGTGTAGTAGCTGAGAGATTAGAAGCATAGAAGCCTCAAATCACCCTGGTTTTTATTGTCTTCTTGTGAGTCTGACCATTTGTAAAATCAACCCTTGTTGAGGAATCGATCTTGTGTTTTCTCTTTCCAAAATTTCGAAAAGTTTGTGTTAAAAGTTTGGATTTCATTTTTACAAAAAGAACAAAAGATTGCTTGTTTTGACTGAATTTTGATTCTGGACAAGTTAGTCCTTGGTTTTCTTATTTCCAAGTAAAACATCCTTGAAAAGACAAAAATATTTTGTAAGCTTTTACTTCAAGTAGTTTTTTATAGTTTGTATATCTTAAGATTTGCTTTGTTCATAGTTTTCTCAAGATTTGCTTTAGTTTTCTTAAGATTTGCTTTAATCATAGTTTTGAGCATTTTTTATAAAAATAAAAAAGAAATCTCTTTTGAAAAAGTTTGTTTTGGTAGCATTTGAGTGTTTGAATGAAAAAGGAAATTCTTGTGCAAATAACTAGTTGTCTCGTTTTGAGTGCATTGGAACAAAAAACTCTTCTTTAAATTTATTTGTTAAGAAAGATTTGTGTTTACACGCATTTGCATTCTCAAACTCTTTCCTAGCTAGAAGTTCATTGAAGAGAAAAGACTGTTTGATCTTAAGTGCATCTTTTAGTGATTTTGAGTCGAGTCTTCACATCACAAGCTTCATCTCCGCACCTCTAGACTTAATCAAAAACAAATAAAAATAACACTTAAAGTAAAATCAATCTAGAAATCTTTTTATTTCTAGGGCTCTATTACGCCAACATAGCTTAGGCTAGTGTCTTGGAGTAGCGAGTAATTAACTCTCCAAGATAGTAAAACAAACAAGCAGTTGTATCTTGCGGTAGGAGAGAAATCCAATTGTTGCATCTATGCTCTGTGAAAGCTCCTCTTAAAGGAGAAGCATGAGATCGTGTCCGAACTAGTGTGGGAATCAATCCTTCCTCATTTGGAATGACGCCAGATATTCACGTATTACAAACGGTAAACCTCAGATTAACCATTGTCGAGGAGCTTGGGGTCACTTGTTGGTAAACCTTGGTTTATGTCAAGGAGCCTTCAAGGGGATTGAGCTTATTACTCTGCCCTTGGGTGCGTACCGAATCGTAGAATGTTCCCCCAGGTATATATGTTTCTGTTGGTAACCATAGTGACCATATTCTATAGGATTATTACTAAGGTGACGGTGGTGGGAAGATCCCACTGTACCTGGAGCAGATGTCGGCTAGACTCACTTGGATTTTCTGGGGGGTTCTCTTCACTCGAGAAGGTTAAGTGGAGAAACTTGTGCCAGTCTATTCATTAAGCAGGTTGCTGGGGAAACTGTTCCAACCGCTATTTCTGTATCGAATTCTGCGACGTTGGATTTCATCACCAACTAGTGTTTTCGGTTCGAAGATTTACTGTTTGTGTGTGATTGATCTCCTAGATTCTTTAGGCGTGTGATTCAATTTGTTTGGTTCTTTAGAGGATTTAGGTGGTTTTCATTGAGATTTTACTTTGTTTGCGTGTGAAGTAGTTAAAAGTCTCTAACTGTGGCTAAATTACCAAGGCAGTCCCGTAGACTTCGGGGCCAATCTCCTGAGTTTGTAAACGTGGTTGAGTTACTGAGGAAGTCCCGTAGACTTCGAGGCAAACCTCCTGAGGACGTACCGAGCCAGCTTGAAGGGTTGAAAGTTCTCGTGACTCCTAGTGACAGTAGAGGTGGGTCACCTGAAGAAGGAGAACCTTCTTTGATAGTACATTCTGATTCTCAACCGTTAGTAATTTCAGAAGTTAATGGTAGCGTTGCATCTACTAGTGATATAGGTGAAGAACCTGAAATATCTGAACCCAAATCTAAAATTGCTGCTACTCCCATATCAAAGTTTGTTTCTCTAGCTTCTAGTGGTCCTAGTTCACCTACGGTAGAAACTGTAATTACCCAAGATCTTCCTTCTGGACTTATAGCTATTGAAGAACTTGCTATTTCGGACATCGAAGAAAGCTTTCCTTTTCCAGAAGATCGACCTATCTTAGACCTTAGGGAGCGTGAATGAATCTTTTACAGTCCACCTAGCAGCAGTGCTTGGTATCGTTCATTGACTAATCTTTTGGAAAACCCGGGATTAAGTTTTTCACCACCTCGTATTTTTTATCACCCAGCACCTAGAGATTACTTTCCTTTATTGAATATGTCGAGCTCGTCATCCATGTTTTCTCAATCTCCGGAAACCTATTTGTACGGCAGTCCTTCTGTTCCCACTGGGTATCAATCCATTTATGGTACTTTTTCGGGAGCATCTCCTCAACCTATCGAACAGAAGTTATTAACTGGAAGTAGTGGTACTAAACCGTTGAGTGTAGAAGATATTCTCATGATGTCAAGTTCTCAACCTCAAGGTGGCCAGTTACCGCCTGGGGGGCAACCTCAAGGTACCCAGTATCTGCCTGGGGGGCAACCTCAAGGTACCCAGTATATCCCTGGGGGGCAACTTCAAGGTACTCAGTTTGCACGTGGGGGACAACCTCAAGGACAGTACATACCTACGGGACAGTACGTTCCTCCTCCTGGGGCTGGTCTACAGACCCAGAGTTTTAGGGACCCTAATCGTCAATTACCGTTTATCGCAACTTTGGATTTTCCTGACTTGACGCGCCTTACGAACGATCCAATTAACTGTCTTCAGTATTGGCCGCCAATGCCGCATAAGTTGCCCAATGATATTCTTAAATTTGAAGGTAAGCCAGGAGAGGACTCGTCGAACCATGTGATGACTTATCACCTCTGGTGTGCGTCTAAATCCATTTCAGATGATTCGATTCATTTACGTCTTTTCCAGTGCACTCTAATTGGTCTTGCGGCCAAGCGGTACATTGAGTTACCACGAGCCACTTTTTATAACTTTAGTCAGTTAGCTACCTCTTCTTTAACTCATTTTCAATTGCCGGTCAGGTATTACAATGGCATGGAATTATTAACTTCGTTAAAACAGTCAACGCCCACTTACATTTCAGATCATATCCATGAATGGAGACGTCGACGGCGTTTAGTGAAAGTTTATATCCCAGATCAGATCTTAGCTGAATGGTTGTAAAATCTTTACTACCCAAGATCACTGAGGATGTGGCTAAGGCCGGAGTAGTTACCGAGGAGCAAGTAATTGCTCAAGCACAGTACCTTGACTTAGTTTATACTCAGTCAGGTACGTTACATGAGAAGATCCCCGATCTACCCAAACAAAATCAAATCGCTACTGCTCCTTCAGGGTCTCATGCCGCTGATGGTATGATTGGTACGGTTAATACCAAAAGTAAGAAGAAGTCTTCCAAGAATTCTTCTCCTATCATAACCTTGCCAGATTCCCCGACAGGAGAGTCTTCCGTGGAACTTTCCGCTGATATTCACGTTGTAGAGTCATCTACAGCTAAATCAAAAACTAGTGGAAAGAAGAAAGGGAAGCAAAAGAATAAAAGAGATAAAAATTCAACAGAGAAACTCGAGAAAGTGGAACCAACTGATGAAAAACGCAAACATCGTTATCCATGTCTCATCTGCAATGAAGAACATTATACGAGAGACTGCCCTCATCATGCAGAGTTTGCGAAAATTGTCAAATGTTCCCAAACTCCTGTTATCTTGAAGGATCCTTTTCCAGCTCAAGATAGTAAGATGATAGGTTCATCCTCCAGTGCCAATGAAGAACCCATATTGATGATGTCCCATGTAAGGATTGCAACTCAATCGCAAGATTATGGCAGTAAAAGCCCTGTTGATTGGAAAGAAGCAGAATCTTCTCATTCGAATCCATCAACCTTAGCTCCCGGTTCCAATCCACTACAGATCGAGAAACATAACCTAGACTTAGTAATCAAACCACCCACAAAGGGTGTACTTCGAAATTCTGCTTTCAATCCACATGCGAGAGCGGCTCAGAACTACAACATTGTTGAGGATTTAGCTGTTTCACCCTCGGCAATGTCGGCTTTGGAAGTGCTGCAATCATGTCCAGCACAATGCAAATTACTTTTGTCGGCTATAAGAGCTGTTGATGTTCAGGACCCGAACCTTATAATCTTCGATCTAGAAAATAGTGCACCGCGCTTACCTCATCAGATGGTTGTCCAGATTCCAGTGATAGTCAAGAACATAGCTGTTCATAGGACTGTGATTGATGAGGGAGCTTCCACATGTATTATGTCGATACAGTGTTGGAGATCACTCGGTTCTCCTTCACTAAACCAATCCCCGACAATTCTTAAGGCCTTTGATGGCCGTGGGTTTCATCCTTTCGGCATTTTACAGGATCTACCTATAGGGGTTGAAGGTAAAACCCTTAATCTAGATGTGGAGGTGGTTAATGCCCCTCTAGATTACAACCTTCTCTTGGGTCGTAGTTGGTCTTACGCTATGACAGTTGTTGTTTCATTGG
This sequence comes from Pinus taeda, assembly GCA_000404065.3. Lineage (NCBI taxonomy): Eukaryota > Viridiplantae > Streptophyta > Pinopsida > Pinales > Pinaceae > Pinus > Pinus taeda. The sequence goes on from APFE030402172.1 coordinate 41,333, forward strand.
TCTTTCGGCTTATAAAGTTCCCTCATAATGGAAAGATCGTTAACCATAGACCAGTTGTCATACTTTATTCATCCGACCCCAGCCTCTGCTGAGGAGCATTCAGCATGTTGGTAAAGCGACGATCCCTTATAAGGATGTTGGTGTAGGGTTAGTTAAAGATTCCGGTTTACTGGGCACTTTTCCTTTCCCTCCTATCAACGCATCGTCTTCTACTACAGCCATTCATATGATTTCATCAGAAGCCATTGTTAATGATGATCCTTGGATCGTACCTTCTGAATCTGAGATAGACTCATTTGGTACTCTTATGCCTTTGAGTCCGTGTGAACTTGCATATCAGACTGTGCAGTCGTTTTCCGACACAACATCAACCCAAATCGAATTAATGAATGTGGTCCATGAGGAATCACTTTCAACATCAAACTCGGATTTAATAAAATTTTCTGAACGTGTTCAATCAGATGAGCAAATTCACGAAATCCTATGCGTCGATGAGTTACCATGGGAAGATCTTCATCACAGATCTTCATTTTTACCCGAGACCGATCGTTTTGAAGATGATTTTTCATCAATTTTTACGATGAATATGTTAAGGATGCTCAGAATCCAATGAAACATCCCGATTCTGCGTTAAACCTGGGAAATATTTCTCGAACTATTCCCCTTGACATTTAAGTTAAGCCTGTAATTGTTGAAAACGTTCATATAGCTGCCTCTTGTACGGAAGATGAAATTCAAACATATAAGGCCCTATTTCAAGAATTCCGCTATGTGTTTTCCTGGTCATATGACGAAATGCTAGGAATTGACCCAGCAATTGTAGTTTATGAAATCAAAACTTACCCAGACATTAAACCCGTTCGGCAACGTTTGCGTCAGATTCACCCAAGAAAAGCTGCTACAATTAAAGCAGAAGTTGAAAAATTACTCAAAGTAGGTTTCATTTATCCGATCCAGTTAATGGATTGGGTATCGAATAATGTTCTTGTTAACAAAAAGCAAGGAACAATAAGAATATGTATCGACTATAGGGACATTAATCGAGCATGTCCAAAGGACAATTACCCTACTCCCTATATTGATCAAATCATTGAAGATTCTGCCGGCAGTGAAATTTTCTCCTTTATGGATGGCTTTTCTGGATACAATCAAACCAATATTCTACCTGCTGATCAACCAAAAACGACATTCATTTTTCCATGGGGGACATTTTCTTATTGCAAATTACCTTTTGGGCTTAAGAATGCCGGGGCAACTTTTCAACGGGCCATGTCTTACGCGTTTCATGATATTAAGCACATTGTGCAACCCTATCTCGATGACTTGCCTGCTCATTCATTACATCGAGCTGATCATCTCGTCCATTTACAAGCAATTTTTATGAGATGTTGACATTATTGGATTAGGTTAAATCCCCACAAGTGTGTTCTGTATTGAAACGGGTCAGTTACTGGGATTTGTTGTTTCGAAAGACTTCATTTGCGTCGATCCCTCGAAGGTCGAAGCCATTATCCAATTGCCTCCTCCTTCGAGTCTTCACCAACTCCAATGTTTACAAGGGAAAGCAAAATTTTTACGTCGATTCATCCCTAACTACGTCGAGATCACAAAGGGTTTTACCCGATTGTTAAAACAGAATACCTCATTCTTTTGGGACTAGATAGCTGAGAAATCTTTTGATGCACTAAAACACGCGTTGACCCATGCACCATTGTTGCATCCTCCCAACTACAACCAGGACTACTTCTTATATCTCGCCGCTTCCTATTCCACCATCGGAATGGTTTTAGTTCAGGAAGATGAATTCGGTACTGAACATGTGATATATTACCTTAGTCGCATGTTAAATCAAACTGAGCTAAAATACTCACATGTGGAGAAATTAGCATTGGCAGCTGTTCAAGCTGTCCAACGTTTTCGTCATTACATTTTACTACGCAAGACTACAGTTATTTCCGATTGCAACCCTATGATCTATATTTTGACCAAGCAATTGTTGGGGGGCAAGTACTCCGAATGGATTGTCATCCTGTAGGAGTTCGACTTGGAGTTTGAAAAGTCTAAGTCAAAGAAATCTTTAGTTTTTGTGGAATTAATGTGTGACTTCCCGCGTGCTAACACGGAAACTGTGGCAGAGGAGCCCATTGCGGACAAATCCTTGTTTCTAGTCAGCACTTTAGATCTGTGGTACATGGATATCATCATTTATCTCCAGACCCAAACCTTTCAGCCAAATATTTCACGATCAGACCGTCAAAAATTCTGATTCCAGTCCCAACAATTCAAAATTATTGGAGATACTCTTTATCGTCGTGGGGCGGACTCTATTTTTTGACGTTGTTTGACTCATGAGGAAGCTGAAAGGGTCCTAAATGACTGTCACTCCGGAGCGTGTGGCGGTCATATGATTGGGTATGCCACTGCCCAAAAGATATTGCGCGCTGGCTATTTCTGGCCATCTATGTTTAAAGATTGTATTATTGCGGTCCGAAAATGCCACAACTGTCAAATCTTTGATTGAAAGATGCGCGCTCCACCTGCTCCTCTTCACCCTATAATTGCCATTGGTCCTTTTGCCAAATGGGGTATCGATTTTATTACATGTAACCCTCACTCGGGCGGGGGGCATGCGTATATTATCCTTGCGGTAGATTATTTTACTAAGTGGGCCGAGGCGATGCCTACATTTGAGGCAGACAGCAAAACAGCTGCGATTTTCATATTCAATCATATCATTTCTAGGTTTGGTGTTCCACAAGCGATTATCACTGATCATGGGCGTCATTTTCAAAACGTTATGATGACTGAACTTACAGGCCAACTTGGCTTGCGTCACGACAGTTCAACTTTTTATTATCCACAAGCTAATGGCCTGGTTGAAACCATCAACAAAGTTCTAGTCATCATGATCCGACAAATCATTGCGATTCATCGGTTGAATTGGCACAACATGCTATTTTCAGCGCTATGGGCGTATCGAACCTCAGTTAAAACATCAACAGGGTTCACTCCTTTCCAACTAGTTTATGGTTTGGAAACTGTGTTACCTATTGAGTGCGAAATCTCGTCATTGCGAATGGCCATCGAGTTACTTCCAGTTACTTCCAGAGAGGAAAGACGTTTGTCATACTTGGCTCAGCTAGATGAGAATCGTTGCGATGCTGCATTAGCGATCGAATCTCATGCCAAACGTATTAAAGCTAAGTATGATCGAAATGTGACCCCTCGAAATTTTTCGGAAGGAGATATAGTCCTTTTGTACGATCAAGCAAATGATAAATTAGGCGCTGGAAAATTCGTGCCTATGTGGCATGGTCCCTTTGTTGTCAAGCGAAAGTTAGCGAAAGGGGCCTATGAATTCGTAGAATTTAACGGGGTCTCTTTAGGTAAACCCAGAAATGGCCTTTACCTGAAGAGGTATTATGCTTAAAATGAGTGTGAAGATTTTTTAGTTAGGTTAGTTTTTCCTTCTAGCTGGTGTGTTTTAGATTTAAAAGTGTGCTTAGCTTAGAGAGTGAGTTTTTCGTCGTTATTCCTGCTTATCTTGGTTTTACGTTTTATGTCGCAGATGTCGACGCCTCTCCAAACATACATTAGTTTTGCTGATGGTGCTTGTCGTAGTACACAGAATATTTCTTCCGCAGCTTGGGTTATCTATTCGCCCTCTGACGAGTTGGTATCTATGCATGGGGTAAGCCTCGGTCAAACAACAAACAACATTGCAGAGTATAG
>APFE030402174.1:0-18973 GCA_000404065.3 Pinus taeda
AATATACATGGGATCTCCTCGGTATAAGGTCCCAACTAGACCTCACACTGTTTGGTGTAGGAGTCCCATCCGAAATATGGCCTGACTGTTGTTTACTTAAATATATGTGTTGTCTTTAGCTATCAACATGAGAGATAAGTGTAATTTTCATTTGGAATGAGAAAGTTAGTATGCCTTGTGTATGCTTTATTGTCAATGTATCCAAGTTCTTCTACTACAACGGGAAAATGAAGTGAGCCTCTCAAAAGAGAAGTAATAATACTAACCTAATGGAGAAACATGTGAGAGAGAAGGTTTGTCTAACATCAAGTGAATTAGTTCACAAGGATGTGGCGATTGTTATAAGACCACTAATGCATTTCCAACAAGGAGTATTGAAGTAAATGAAATAGTTCAACTAATTGAGTACTTAATGAAAATAAACATGAATCATAAACATTAAAATAAGAGTCTTATAGACATTCATAATCCATGCATAAAAATGCGCCGACCTGAAAAGGCTTCAATATTAAGTAAAAGTCCTAGGATACATAAATTCAATGAACAACACTAGCTATAATAGTCATGGAAAATTTTAGGGGCTAATATTCGCAGGTGGGCTAATTTTCCACGGTTTTTCCAAAAAATATATTCGCTAATTTCCATTTTTTTCTAAAAATGATTCGCCCAAGTTTTACAATATAAAATTATTTTACCTTAAAAATCGCCAACATTATATAGAGAATATATACAAAAAAATATAAATTTGAATAATTTAACAAATATATTAATAAGTATTTTATAGTTTGCATGTTAGGGACTAGTGAGATTCGCCAATGTTTTAAACATTAAGATAATTTTCCTTCATTAAAATTTTCCCTGATAATGGTGGAGTGTTAGAGCCACTACTTGCTCCAAAAAGGTACTAACTTTGTCTCTATAATACATTATGGGAGAAGCCAAGGTTAAAATTTCTTTACATGAGAAATGAGGATCTATTTATAACTCCAGGAAAGACCTTTCACATCTTCATGACTATTGACTTTCTAACTTCTAATTACCGATGGAGTTCTACAACCTTTAGAATTCCAAATGAATTTTGGAATCACATATGACTTTTGATATTACATGTCTTTTGGAGTTCCTTAACTCTTTATTTCATACATGACTCTTGGGATTCCACTCATTTGTCCTTTACAATCACTACAATAATACATCATGACTTCAACATCATCATATGATGAAACTAGACACGTCACAATATTGGATGACTAGGAATGATAGTGACTAATGACATGGAATTTATCGAGTGGTGACATAAATGACACTGTATTTTCTCTTTGTTCATCTCTCGATAGTGGCAATTTCACCCTCCAAAGTGTATTCAATCTTGAAGTCTTTTGTGTGCTTCGATCATCAACTTTCATATGTTTTATTGGTTCTTTTCTTTCTTCCTTTATTTATCCTCTTTTCCCAATATTCCTCATCTATGTTTTCCATTATGTCCCTTGAATACTTGTTTCAATAATCACTCATGCCAAGCAGCCATCACCTTGAAAATCTCCTATTCTACCATGTTTTGTGTAGATATTCATGTTTATGAATTTTCAGTGCACTCAAAAGGTTCAGAAGCACTTTAAGGCTCATGGGCACTCTTTGATGGGCTGAAGGTATGAAGAGGAGGAGCTTCGAGGCTTCAATATGTAGTCGTGTCCTCAAGGGAAGAAAGTAATCAAGGTAGGATGTATGTTGCAAGTCTGAAGGATGAAGGGAATGCTTTAGGCTTCCCAAGTATGATGTGCACTCAAGGGAGTGGGGGAAGGTATAGGAGACACTCCCAAAGGTTGAAGCCTAAGGTTTCGTTCCTTCAGGGTGTAATCATGTTCTCAAGAGCCCTCAAGAAGAGTGCATGGTGCACTTTTGAAGGCTAATGGTTGGGGCTTCGTATCTTCAGAGTGTGAAAGTGTGCTAAACAAGTTCAAGAGGGTGGAGGACACATAAGGGAATGTTAAAGGGTTGAGCTTCACGTCTTGAAGGTGCTTTAGTGCACTCATGGAGGGTGCACTTCTTTAAGTCAAAGAAGTGTGCTCAAGGAAGACTTAGTCATTTTGGAGGTGATATTGCGTAACAGGGAAGGGAATTCATGCTTTAGCAGTGCTCCCAGCTATCAAAGAGGGCACATGGCACACTTTTGAACAACGAATAATCTCCTTTGAAAGATTTGGAGTGAACTTGTGCGCTCTTAGCCTTAACGGGATTCCTTTACGACAAAAATCTGTCCGAGTCTAGGTGATAAAGCAAGGGGCGGACATGATGAGTTTAAACATAGAACCAAGCATGATGCATACTATCTCATCGAGAAAACTTAGATAAACTTAACCAACCATGAATATACATCAAAATTCCATTTTCTACATGTTCCCCTAGTACTAATAGTGGAGTGTGCGTAATTGCAACCCAAAAGTGTCATTTGATAACAAAAAGATGTTGTGACCATGAAATGCACCTAGAGTTGTTCTAATCAAATGCACCTAGGGAAATTTCCCATATCACAAGGTGCATTTTTCTATTGAGGGTAACACTTTTGAATGCCTTGATACATTAGTAATGTAATAAAGGATGTTTTTATGTAGATAAAAAATTAGAAGTGTTTTTATTAATGAATATTTTACTTACCAAAGCATTGAAAGGGAATTTAATCATGTTATGAGTCCTTTTTAATGCTTTCATGAGATGATCTTGTAGGTATTTATTTTAATGCCTAGTGATTTTGAGTTCGCATGTTTTTAAACATTCTTTCTCTCCATCTTAAATGTCACTATTAATTAACGATGAATGATATTCAATGGTTTGTTTCAAGCAATATCTGTTGGAATCCAATCCCTTGCCTTTTCTTTTGAGAATTTTCTTGGAGAAATAGATCACATAGTTTTCAAGATTCTTGGATAGGTAGAACAACACCAAAACACAAAGTAAAACATGATAATGAAGTTCGCAAAGATTTCACTGATGAATTCGAATCCATTATAGTATTGATGATGGAATTGATATTATTATATTCAAACATTTCATACTAATCAACTATTCTAGAATGAATATTCAAACATTTCATTTCATCATCTTCCTACTACATATTTAATACTTAATCCATAAGAAAAATTACATAGAAGCACTTCCACTTCCATTCAGTCAACATGGTATTTACGTCATCCATATCTTTATCACACTATTGAAACATAATTGTAACAAATCAAAATATTTGATAAGGAAATGTATTTTCCTCTTACTTTATTAAGTTGGTGTGTAATAAATGAAAGATATGACATAAGTTTGAGGTCACTCATGTTCCTGAAAAGGATACAAAATATGTGTGTATATTGTTTTTTTATAGTGTTACATGAATAACATGTATATCCAATTAGTTCTAGAAAATTTTCAAAATATTAAATAAAAGAGAGTAAGATAGTGTAACAGAGGGCAAACAAAATGCTTTTTGTTTTTTGTTTTTTTTGTTTTTCTTTTGTTTTCATAAATTTTAAAGAATAATATGTTTTAGAATTTGTAAGATGTACACTTTCAATTTTTTTTTAATATTAAAATTTAAGCGGTACAATTTTTTCAGTATCAAATCAAATCTGAATTCGAATTCAATGTCAAATATGGTAACTATGTGTAATACTTGATGAACCTGACACCATCATTATATTAGTATAGAGGTTCCTCCACTCTAATTCCTTGTGTCATATACAATCTATTAGACAATATTGCAACAGAGAGTTGCATTGAGATGATGAACAAGAAGATGAGAAAGAACTTGGAGGCCACCATGTTAACAATTTTGACACTATGTTAAGAATGACTAATGTGACCAATGATGATATATAATTGAATATTAAAGGGAAACATTGAATTAATATTAGTATGAGTTTAAGGTGTCTAATGGAAATGTCGTGGAAGTGAGAGGCCCCAATGATGATGGTAGCATGAGGAATGAGGAAGTATGATATCCATCACCATTTCTATGGAATCAAGGGCATGGGAATGGGGTATCTATCAACTAAGTGACATTTAATGAGTCTGTGAAACTTGACATGTTTGTGGGTTGTGGGTATTCTTATCCTCAAATAATTCACTGCATAACTCACGAACTATCTTGTAGCTTAATAGAGGGGATGACTCTAGATCATGAAGATGCTACAAAATGAAACTTTCAGTAGTATGACTAAGGGCCACTTTCAAGCCATGAATTCATCTCTCGTTTGTGGATGAAAACTAGCCAACACTATGAAGGATTGTATTTTATAATAGTTAAAATTAAAATTATATGTAAATATATAAATTTTATATTGAAATTAATTAGTTAACATGGACATTGAAATAATTCATTTAAGTGAGGTATTATAAAAATTCTATACCTTCTCTAGACTCAAAAGTGGAATGTAATATTTAATTACTTTATTTCTCTAGAGTTGACATAATTATGTTACTTCATATGAATATCTAAATATTTTACTTATACTCAAAAGCGGAATATAATATTTAATTACTTTATCTCTCTAAAGTTGGCATAAAATTATGTTACCTCATATGAATATCTAAATATTTTACTTATAGCTAAGACCAAGAGTAATTTTTTTTACCACAACTCTATGTGAGTGGGTTGTAATATCAACCAAGACAAGCTTAACAACTTCCAATACTTTTAATTAAAACTATTGAGATATATATACTATTTTCTTATTATTATTATGTTGACATTTTTCTTTTAATTTAGAGAACATGTGATTTTATTTTTTAAAAGAACACATGTCAACTCTAGGTTGAGCATGGAAAAATCACACATTGCCCTAATATGGTGCTGTAGAATGCAACTCTCACCGAAATTAAAAAATAGTCTCACATATATTCTTATATACCATATCACAAATAAAAAAGAACAAAAAAGAACAAATATTGTTTCTATTAGCCTTCTTCATTCTTTGTGAATTTAAAATGATCTCTCTCCAAATCCAAACCAATATTCTATAGAGCACCCACAATGGAGTCTTTATGGCTATAAATATGATCAAATGATACCTTAGTGAGATATTTTCTATTGAATTTACTTAACATAATAAAAAGAGTGTAACTATTCTTTTATCCAATTTACAATGGCTTGTGAATATCCATATATTTGGAAAGAGGTTATTCCTATGAAATGAATAATTCTAGGATAATTGTAAAGAATATAGTTTAGCATAGTTATTTGTTATTGTCCTAATATTTGCAACAAATGATAAAGATATAATATTTGAGATAAAAAGAGTTCCACCAGACCCGTGCATGGAGAGGGAGTCTTGTGCCACCCCATAGGTCTTTCCCCTAAATGGTTATCTAGATCCATTTGGCTACAAGACTCTTTGAAAACCAAAGGAGTCTTTTGTTCCCCAAAAGCTAGTGATTTTTGGAAAGGAAATTTTGTGCCATGATATGAAAAAGAACATTATTTTCTCCTTCATGGCTAGCCCATATAAATAAAGAAGATAATTTTCAAATTTTATGAAGGATCCCAATAGAATCCAATCTTAAGAGGCCCAACATAACCTTATGGATTCTATGAATACTTTACAAAAAAGTAATTTGTTGGCCCTAGATAGCTACTTGTTGTATCCATCTCAATGTTTTCTTCTATCTTTTCATATAATGAGTGTTGATTTAGTTTTGTGTAGTTATTTAGATTTAGCATAAATCTAAGGTATTTTAGTTCGTGATTGATCCCTACTGCTTGAGTGGAAAAAGTAGTCTTAGTTTGATGTTTTTCTTCACTCATCATGGCCTCACAATATTGTGAGGATTTTGGGAGACTTATAAGAATTTCAATGGCCCTTATGAAGGTATATACGAGATTCTTCGAGTGTTGAAGATGATCTAAATTTCCATCTAAGAGAGTAAGAATACCATCAACAAAGAGTAGGTGGGTTAATTAGCAGTGATGGGTAACGAAAATGAATTTGAAACTTGCCCTATTTTCGACATCCATAATGATTCTACTAAGGCCCTTAAAAACCAGTAGAAAGAGTGAGATGGTAAATGAAATCCCTAACATAAATGACATGCCTAACATATTTCTTCAGCCACATTAAAGAATGTGGAGGATTCTTTCTTTATCATAAGAGTAAGAAAGGAAGTGTTGATGCAATTTAGTACTTAGGAGACGAAGGAGTGACAAAACCCCAAATGAATAAAGAGAAGTACGTCATAAAACTAAATATACCTATCAAAGGCTTTAGAGAGATTAACTTTGCATAACATAGCTTTTCTATGCTTTGTGTGGATTTAGTGGAGGCCTTCCTAGAAAAGACTAATACATTCAATAATTTTATGTTGTGTTAGGAACTCAAATTGATGAGGGGATATGTGTTCCAAAATGATTTCTTGAAAAGGGATTGAAGTGATCATAGAGATGATTTTGTAAATGGTGTTATATAAGGATATTGATCATAACAAATTAAATGAGCTAGGATGGTTAACTTTTGGGATTATGGCAATTTACCCAAAATGAGGGGAAAAACTCAATGACCCTCATTAGATCATGTCACAAGAAATAAAAACATTCCAAATATATAATGCTATAGGATTTTTTTGTATTTTATGCAAAAATGAACTCCATTCCTTATTCATGAATTTTAAAAGCTAAATCATAAAATTAATAAATAACTAGATCTTAATAAATCACTTACCTCTTTATATATTCATAAATCCTTTAAAAAAAAGTATTAGGATTTTTAGGGATTCTTATTGTAAATGTTGGATAAACCATGACAGACACATGGGTGAAGAGGAGATATCTAGACTATATATGAATGGGATCATAACGAAGGGCCATCGATGAATAAAATAATTTTTTAATAAGCCTACTGAGTGAAGTGAAAATATTTCATCTTGTCTCATACAATATATAAAATTATTTTATTGATAGTTTCCTAGAATAGGAGAAGGTGTAGTAGGGTTAAGGAGAGCACCAAAAAAATGTTGAGTAGTAAGTCTTTGAGGTCAACAGGAGCTCCTTAGGGTTAAGGAGAGAAACAAAAAGATACAAGCATATCTCAGGTCAACACTATGAAACAATTCCCTTCAATAGTGACACAAATAACTTTTGTGAACTCATGACTCTAAAACTAGTCTTAGTGTTCAATAACTAAAATGTGATTTCCCAATTCCAAATTGAAGGAAACTATGTGATTATGATTCAATGGAGAAAAGGAGAATTTAGTTTATGTAAATTCACATTCCAACCTCTTTTTCAAGCCATTTTGGAACTGAAATTATCCTTCTTTCTCACATGTTTATAATGACATGAGCTATGTAGCAAACCAACAATTTAAGAATGGAATGGCACTTGAAAATTTAAGAATGGAGTGGCACTTGAAAATTGTATATTAATATTATTAAAGAAAAAACTACACAATCCTTTGAATATGTTTAGATAATTGTCTCTTTATGTATATCTAGAGAAAGTTCCTATGGAAATATGAGCTAAAAACTTTCAATGTATAACTAAGACTATATATTTTGTTGAAATTTTTGATGAGAACTATATATATTGCTTCAATAGTATACATATCAATATAGAATTGTTTGGAAAATAACTTTGGAATTGTGAGTGATTTTTTTTTCTAACTAAAACTACAAGTCTGAAAAGGTAAAATTTAAACACTTCATAGATATTGACCATTGTAATTTTGTTTTTATAAATAAATTGCTATTTTTTCCATGTAAAAAAAGTACATAACATTAGTTTTTTATACATAAAATGTATTAAAAATAAATTCTCAATTAATCTACCAAATAGTTTTTCTTTTATGATTTTATTGAATATTTGAGTATATTTATATGGATATTACCAAAATTATATATTATGTTATATTTATCTCATACTTGTATTAATTTAATTTATTTAAAAATTATTATTTATAGTTGAATCATAATATTCAAATATCTTTAATATCAATAATAGAAAAATATTATTATTAATTTATTGAAAATAAAAATTATTTTTCTTTTTTCCTTAAGTTGTAAGGGACATAAGAGAAAATCCCCATATTATAGAAGTCTTCACCAAATCGAACATTGTAATAACCATGGGTTTCTTCAATACTCACAGAACAATATGTTTTTGATTTCAATATGACTCAAACCTTTGTATTTGAAATAGAAATGGAGAATATATATATAATAATAGGTTGTGAAATATGCATGTAAGAATTGAGAGGTGGACAAAAGACTTAAAATTTTTCTTATCTCTAGATCTTTCTTAGAAGAAAATCTATGGATTAGGTAGTGGGTTTTGTTAGGAAGGGGCTCAAGCCATAACCCCATAGTGCTAGAACTATTCCCTTGATTGGACAACCCTCTAGTGCCTTGAAATTAGACTAAGCATTGGAAGGAGCCATTTGTAATCTCTTGAAACAAAGAAAGGGAGGAGAGAGAAGATAATGTATTTTTAGAACTAGAATCTAAGCTTCAACATTGGCCAATGAGGAAGGATAGGTGTATATATCTTAACAACAAAAGAATGCAATAAAATCTTTAAAGAAAGCAAGAGGAAGATACACTTTGACAGAGAAAATCAAAAGATATAAAAAATTGAAGCTTGATGGGTGCAAGTAGGGGTGAAATTACAATTTATTTCCATGAATTTGAAAAAGAAAGAAGGTGATCAAGAACACTTGAGCCATTGATAGAGTAGATGGAACAAGATGCTTAAGGAAATTTGGACACTACATTTTTAAAACCTATTCAACCCTAACACACCAATACCCTTAGATACCATTCTAAAGAGTACTAATCAAATTTCTAAGTTCATCCACCAAGAAAAAAATAATATGCTCATAGTTGACATTTCTAAAAGAAAAACTACTTAAAATCTAAAACAACAATCACAAGAAATAAAATCCGCACATCAATTTGATTATTATTATTAATATCACACCATTAATTTTGAATTAATAAATATTTCCATCAATTTTAATTAAAGACATTTTTTTATAATTGTTTTACATAGTAAATCTCCATAAATATTATAGTAAGCTTCATATCATGTGCCATTTAAGTAAAAAGGCATACTCATAGAATTTTATATATTTTTTTTGTTACTTCTATCTCGCAATTTGGTTTTGTCTTTTTGTTGTAAATTATGTTGTGCTTTTTTTTATATATATATATTTTATTATGGCTAAATGACAATCCATACGTTTCTTTATAAATTTCATAAGATTAACAATAAGAATAGATCTTCATAAATCACTTCATTTTTTTTTTTATAGAATATTAAGATTTTACGGAATTCTTATTCAAAATGTGAGATAGACCATCAGATAAACATGGATTAAGAGGGAATAGGTGGACTATATGGATCAGATGATAACACTGGACCATCAAGGAATCGAACAAATTGTTAGCAAAAAGGACGACTGGATTTAATGTCCAGCGAATATGCTCAGGATATGTTCAATCAATGGCTGTCATGAAAGGGAGCGCCAATCAATGGAATAAAATTAAAATTAAAGAAAAGAAACATAAAGTTTATAGAAAAGTGCGTGCCAAATGTTGGAGGTCCGGACATGTGCATTGAGCGTTGACTATATTGATGATTTAAATCATAAATATTGGCAACCATGAAAATGTATTTAGTTGAGAATTTAACATCCAATTAATTTATTAATATATAGAAAAGATAACATTGCATTAATTAATTAAAAATATATAAATATAAATATATTAAACATATTCATTTATATGATGAATATATAAATTAATTTTAGCTTATATATTGATAGTATATATTATTAATATATCATTAATTATATTTTTGGGATTTAGGAAAAAATAATTTAAAAAACAATATATTAATGAAGACATGAAAATAAAACTCATAATTTACAATTTCATGAAGGAATTTTCATCATGAAATTTTATGAAAGGATTAAATGAAGGGAATGTAAAAATAGGGGAAATATAGAAAATAATATCAATAGATAATATATAGTTCATTATATATAGTTTTAAAATTGGAAAAAAATGTTAAAAAAATGGGTGTGAATTAAGAAATATAATAATAATAATAATAAAAATAATTTTTATTATTATAATTCAATAAATAATATAAATTATAATTTAAATAATAAATTATATTGTATAAATAATTACCATAAGAAAATAACTATATAAATTAGTAAAAATAATTAAAAGAAACCTCCTAAGATAACCACCTAAATTAACAAAAAAATATTAAAATCACCTCCTAAATTACAATATTTAAATAATGAAAATTAAAACTAACTCTAATTAATGTAGGTAAATTTAATTATATATAATGCCTAGTTGATTAGTTGAAAGAATGATATATATATATATATATATATATTATATATAGATATATTAATTTTAATTAATGTATGGTTAATATAAAGATTTTAATGATTTATTAAGTAGAATTTTAAATATTAGATTTAGAATATAGAGTTTTTTTAAAATATTAATAATAATATGATTTTTCAATACTACAATGATGATGATGGTGGTGGTTAATGTCCACTGAGACCAAACTTTGGTTTATCGGACCTAAAGAAATGAATTATTTCCATTGATTTAAGATTTTATTCCTATGCTCAGAAAGCTTGGAGAGATGCCTCTTGAGCTCATTGTAATTTTGACAACGTAAATGGCTAGGAAGGTTAGTATTGCAACAAAAATTTTGAAACTAAGATCGAATGTGGTTGTACGTAGGGCACTCTAAGAGGAAGTGATTTTCATCCTCAATGTTCGTATTCTCATAGAGATGGTAGAACCTTTCTATCCATGGTGTTTTAGGAACTGCCCAATGACCTGTTTCACTATGGTGCTCATGAGAGTTCGTTCTAATCTTGGTTATATAAATTTTTTTCTTTGAGCTAGTTAAAATAGAGAGATACTTTTGATCTTCTAGGGTGGGGTTGATGACCTCCTTATAATATCTTAATTTTCTTTTAGCTGCTAAATCTTTCTCACACCACATTTTTTCTTTGAACTTAGAAGTAACAATATTTTTAATGTTATTAATGTTTTGCAATGCAACATTCTCGTCGATCTCCTAATGGTTTAACCAGGCCCTGATGTCTTTATACCAACCTCGTTTGAACCTTAGGTGGTTTTGGCTGAAATTTAAAGCTAGCTTAGGAAGTCTATGGTCTCCTATGTTATTGAGTTTGTGCTTGTACAATGGAAGCCTAGTCATAGCTATGCTCTCGATAGGGGAAAGACCCACTACTATAAGGAGAATAGGATAGGATGTGTTGCTTTTAATTTTGAGGTTATACGTTATAAAACACTTCTCGATTTGCTCAATCTTTCTCTAGGATTCTCTAGAGATGCTACAACCCCAAACCTCACATCCGTATAAGATAACCAGAGTGACTAAAGTTTCAAAGAGGAACTTCTTTCTATCCCACATTATGAGGTTTTCTGTTTTACAATTATTTTCAAGACCAAAATAAGCTTTCCACCCCACATTAATCATTCTCTCAATGCTATAGTGCCCATTGAGCTTGTGATGAACATCAATTCCTAGGTACTTGTAGGAAGACACTTCCTCCAAGTTACTATTGTCATACATAAAATTAGCGTAAGTGTCCTTGGATTTGATAATCATAACTTTCATTTTGTCAGTGTTAACAGTCATACCCATGGTAGAGCAAAAATCCTTAAGAAGTATAAGTTGCTTATCAAGATCAGATGGGCACCTTGCGAGAAGAACAATATCGTCAACGTAGAGAAGAAGGATGATGACTATCCCAGCTAAGATCGTGTCAGCACATAATGCTTCCTCTAAACAACCTTTTAGCTTATAGATGTAAATGGCAAATAGGGTAGGGGAGAGGGGGAAACCTTGTTTAACTCCAATACTACACTTAATATCTTTTGACCACCCCTAATTGCTCTTTAACTTGGAAATTACATTCTCGTATAATGTTATAGCGATAGCTCTCAACTCAAAAGGAATCTTTCGCTCTTCTAATATGTTCCAAAGGTTGTTTCTAGGAACCGTATCGAAAGACTTTCTAAATTCCACAAAGCAACAAAAGAGATTGGATTTGTCATTTCGGCATTCCTCTGCAATGATCCTAAGCATAACGAGGGGGTTTGTTGTTGAGTGCTACTTGCTAAAACCCACTTGGCCTTTAGCCCACTTATCTTCACTTTCAAGCCATATGATCAACTTCCTTTCCAAAATAATAACATATAACTTGGTTAGGAGAGGGTTGGTCACAATTGTCCAATAATTAGAGGGGTTATTTGTATCCCCACTTTTAAAAATAGGGATAATGAGGCTTTGAGTCCATGGTTTAGGGAACCCTTGCTTGATCACTTGATTGAAAATCTTGTGAATGTGGGGGATGAGGATAGGACTTCCAATTTTTAAGATTTTCACCTGGTAACCTTGAATATCCTTATCTTTCCCATTAGCCAAGCGATTAACCCAAAAATCAATATCTTCTAATCAAAAAACTTATTTCGTTGTGAGCAGGGTTTCAAAGTTATCCATGACCTTTGGATATTCATAAAGCTTTTTAAGGTAGGAATTTGAGTCATGTAAAGCAATTTTATTATTATCTTTAGTTTTCCTAGTTAGAATCTGCCTCCAGGATTTCTTAGGAGCTACCTTAGAGAGGTGTAAGAGATTCTCTTGTCTTTTATGAATATACTGCCTTTTTTTCCTTTTAGTTAGGGCTTTGTATATTTTTATCTTGCCAATTTTAAGAGATTCATCAACAACTTCCTTAATTGCTCTCCTCGCATTTTTACAATCTTTGTCATACCATGGGTTGGTTTTGCTATTTCTTTTATTACTTAAATGTTCAATTGAGAACTTGTTAATAGAATATTAGAGGGTTGTAGTAAAATTATGATAGAGATCTTCTATGTTTTCTATACTAGATAAAGGAAGAAAATTAGTTTTTAATTCATTTAGAAAGATATATTTTTATTTCTATCAAATATTAACTTCTTTTGGCTATAAGGATTATCTTCTATGGGATCTCTATGCATGATAAAATTAAGAGTTATAAGTAAAGGCCTATGATTAGAGTCAGGCTCGTGGTCATTTAAGATGTCAAAATTTGTTATTTTTTTGTATAGACGGAGATCAAAGATAAGATAGTCTACAATGCTAATACCAAGCCCATGGATGCACGACATCAGGCTAGAATTCATCCACTTCTTTAGACCGTTGCAAATTGTGAGATCCTGAGCACTACAGAGCTTGACTAGCTCCAACCCAAACAAATTCTCCCCGACATCTTCAGAGCTCCTTTTGTACCGGCTATCCAGAGGAAATTCTTCATCTAACCAAAGAGGATTAGCATTGGAATGATTGCTTAAAAGAACAGTTTGGTTTCTTGAATTTCAATCATTGAAGTCACCTGTTAAAAGGATATTGCCTTCATTCCTTAGGCTAGAAATATCATTCTCTAAACCATTGTAAGGAGTATTTTTATCTAGATTCTTTTTCTTATAGAAGCTAGAATTGATGGGGGGAGGGGGGGGATAACAGATTGCTATCTAGGTCTTTTTATCATAAATCTCAGTAATTGCTATCAAACTATATTGGTTGTAAGGGTTGTTTTTATAAATCCTAGCATGGGGAGAGATGTTCTCTTAATGTAACAAGCTATAACCCCAATGCCTCTATAGGAGGATCGCTTATTCAAGGTAGACCATAATGTAAAGCCATCTATGTTAGTGACCTTACATTCTTCGTGCTCCCAAGTTTGAAAAAGTAAAGTAATATCAACATCATTCGAGATCTAACTTAGCTTGGGGAATTTGTTCCATGGAAAGCCCCGACAGTTTCAATAAAGAATCCAAAGCATGTAAAATTGCTATTTATTGTTATCTTTTCAATTTCTATCTCGAATAACAGATTTTCTATTTCTGATTATTACCCATTTTCCTTCCTTCCTAGCTTCGTTTACCTTTTGAACCTCTTTTCTCAATTTTGCTTGATCGTCTGGAATTAGATCTTCATTTATAAATATTCCCGTTCCTTTTAGACTTGAGATTTTACTAAGTATGTCATACTTATGGTCAGTAGAGCTCACCTTTATTCAGATCATCCTTCCTTTATTTTCAGTTAGATTCCCCAACCTTGTTGCTTCTGTGAGACACGTTGTTTCAATTTGTAATCTATTATGTAATTTTGTCTGGGCTATGGCTAAAGTATCCTCGTCTACCTCCTCTTTCAAACCAAATATTATAAGGTTCAATGCCCTTTTGTTATGCTCATGGTCTAATTCTATCAATTTTTTCATTTCATCTTTAATTGGTTTGATATCTAATTTACCTGCCACACTATTTAGGGTGAGACATCTATTAACTTTTTCTTCTAGATCGTTAATCATATCCTTCATTTTAATACTCTCTAAAGTATCAGCATCTACTTGCTTGGATGTTTGGTTCATATCTTGGTTTTGTTTTTCTATAACCTGCAACCTAGTCTCCATTGTCTCCATCTTATTCTCCAATAGTTCTATTTTATTTTCTATTTGTTTTTGGATCTTGTCTTCAAGAGATGTGAATTTATTTTCTAGCATGGCTGCCACCTCTGTTTCTAGCTTGACTTCTCTTTCTTCTCCATGTTTATCTAAAGACTCTATATACTCATAGAGGCTCTCTAGAGTAACTATGCTAGGTCTACCTATGGTAATCTTTGACAATTGTGGTGAATTATTCATACTTGAAAATATATGAGCAGATATGTATTAGAAAAATATAAGGAATGTGTGCACCTGATATCGGCAAGCCAAACCGCGCACACACGTGCCCGAACTTGTTCTTCTATTACCGTAGAGAGATCATGAATTATTACTACAAAGAGATCATAAATTATGACTGCAGAGATCGTAAATAGATCACCCTTCCCATAAAGAAAGAGACCGCCCATATTCATAATGATATATAATAAAGTTATAATAAGTAATTAATTATTATTAATAATATTATTTTATTAGTAATTTTTTTGGACTTAATATATTTTAATCCTGATAATATTATATTATTAATTAAATTTAATATAAAAAGAAAAATTATAATTTAAAAATAAAATAAAAAACAGAATATATAATTTATAAGGTGAATATTTTAGTGTAATAATTAATTTTATTAATCAAAATAACATATAAATACTCCATGACCATATTAGAATATGATAATTAGATATAAGACGAAGACATTGTGTAATGACATTATAAAAATAATGTATTATTGTATGATAATAAGTTAATATATTTGATAATTATAATAATTAATAACTTTAAGGTATTAGTGATATTATGTATTCAAAGATATATTATATTAAAAAATTAAATTATAATCTCCAAAAATAACATATTAAACCGAAAGGACTAATACTCTAAACCAATGAGATTAGTAAATTAAAGAGATTATTAATTTAAACCCAAGCGGTTATTATTAAAAACTCAATGGATTAAACATTAGGATTAATATTATAAATTTTATGAATAATATTATATCCTAGGAATATGAAACTTTAGATCAAGGGATTGATATTATACCGAAATGACCAATAAACCCAAGTGATTAATACTATAAACCAACAGAATAATATTAAACCCAAGGGATATAAACCATAAGGTAAATATTATAAACCCTTAAAATAAACATCAAACCCTAAGATTATTTTTTATAATGTGGGGATTAACATTATAATCCCAGTGGATTAAGAAACCCAAGGGATTAATATTAAACCCAAGTGATTATTATTAAAAAAAGCAAGGGATTAATATTGAAAACCTAGGGGATTAATATTAAAAACCCAAGAGAGTAAACCCTAGGTTTAATATTATTGAACCCAAGTAATATGATCCCTTAAATTAATAAATAAATGGACTGATATTATAAACATACATGACAAATAAACCCAAAGGACTAATAAACCATAAAATTAATATTATAAACTCAAAGGACTAATAAACCTCATGATTAATATTATAAACACTTATATTCATATTATAAACAATTACATTAATACTATAAACCCTAGGATTAATATTATTAAACCTGAGTAATATGACCCCTTAAATTAATAAAGCAATGGATTGATATTATAAACATACATGAGTAATAAACCCAAAGGACTAATAAAGGAGAAGTTTAATATTATAAACTCAAAGGACTAATAAACCTCATGATTAATATTATAAACCCTTATATTAATATTATAACAATTAGATTAATACTATAAGCCCTAGGATTAATATTATGAACCTTTAGATTAATAGAGCGAAGGTATTAATATTATAAACACAAAGGATTAATAAACCCAAGGGATGAATACTAAAAACCAAGCGATTACAAACCCAAGGGAATATTATTAAAGTAAAGGGATTAATATTATAAACCCAAAGGATATAAATTGTAAGGTAAATATTATAAACCCTAAAATAAACATCAAATCCTAAGATTAATTTTATAAACTTTGGGATTAGTATTATAAAACCAAGAGATATATATTAAAAACTCAAGTTATTAAAAACCCAAGGGAATAACATTAAACCCTAGGATTAATATTAAACCCAACAAATTATTATTAAAAACCCAACATATTAATATTTAAAACTCAAGGGATTAATATTAAAATCGTAAAAGATTAAATCTTAAGACTAATATTATAAACTCTATGAATCATATTAAACCCCAATCTGGGCATACATTAATAAAGTGAAGAGATTTATGTTAAAAACCCAAGGGAATAATAAACCCTAGGATTAATATTACGAACCTTAGGATCAATATTATGAACCCTTATATTAATAAAGCCAAGGGGTTGATATTATAAGCCCAAAGGACTAATAAACTCATGATTAGTATTATAAAATTTATGAATAATATTATACCCTAGGAATATCAACCCTTAGATTAATATTATAAACCCATAGATTATTATTATGAACACGAAGATTAATACAACTAAGGTATTGATATTGTAAACCGAAAGGAGTTATAAACCCTTAGATAAAAATTATAAACCCTACAAATAATATTATACCTTATGAACCCTTAAATTAATAGAGTGAATGGATTGATCTTATAAACCCAAAGGACTAATGAACTCAATGGGTTAATACTAAAAAGCGAAGGGAATATAAACCCAAGGGATAAATCGTAAAGTAAATATTATAAACCCTAAAATAAACAATGAGAACTAAGATTAATTTTATCAACCTTGCGATTAATATTATAAACCCAAGGCATTAATATTAGAATCAAAGGGGATTATATACCCAAGGGAATAACATTAATTGCAGGGTGTAGACTCCCATGATTTAATTTTTCCAACTGTGGTTCACAGTGACTAAGTGGACACTACATCCATGTTAGGCCCCTATAATACTAGTGATTCCCCCATTACTATTGTCATTGTATCCTTTATTGCTATTATTGTGCCCCTATTGCCCCCTTATTGTTATTAGTATGCCGCATAGAAACCCACTAATGTTATTTTTGCGCCCTTATCTTATTACTCTTATGTAGGCTCGATTATATTGTGACCCCTTAGAGTCATATTTATAGAAGGGAGGTTTAGTCATTTGTATCATCCGAGAATTGTTCATTTGTGTAATGTAAAGGAGATTTCCCCCTCGAAGAGGCTAAATTATAAGGTGTTCATCCATCTTTTCTATCTTTTTGTGAGATGGTTTCCTAACATTTGGTATGAGAGCTTTGGATTCTAGGGTTTCGCTCCTCCAAACAGGTCATCGTGGAATTTTCACTATAATTTTTTTTCTGTGACATTTTAGAAGCTACAAGAGAACCCATTTGAGCTGAAATCGTTATGAACTTCAAGCCTGAATTTCAGATTTTGCTTCGCTATATTTGCAGAGATATGATTTGAGGAAGTTAAGATTTTTGTAGGCTCTCGAATTACATTCCAAAGAGGTTATGTGGGGAAAATCATCATAACTTTTGTTTTGAGCATTAGATTGAGATTTTGTAAGAAGTTTCAGAAAGAGGAGGACCTGTAGCTTTCTGTATATTAGTTTCAAGTAGTAAGGTCAAAACAATGACACATGGCATGTCGTACAAGTTCGCTCTACTGAACTAGTCTATAATCAAGTCACCGTGGGAGATTTGGCATAACTCATCGTTGGAGAACACAATCTTGATCAGACTTATGGTGTTAGAAATAGGACTCAAAGGGCTATTCTAGGACAATATTTCATATATTCAAGATCCGAAGTTACACAGATACAACAGATTCAATATCGAGTTCATACAAAGTGAAAAAAAGGTGTGTAGTTTTTTTTTAAATTTTGCATAAGATCGGTTTGAAAAATTAGTTTGAAGGAATTCAAAGGGAATAGTGAAGAATCATTAGCATTAATTAATTCCATGAAGAAATAAAATGGAGACACCTAGTAAGCAACCTGAAAGCTCTAGCATGACTCATGAAGAAGACGAAGAAATGCAACATGATATATCAAAATTACAAGACCAAGTACAACAAATTTCACTCTCACTAAAGCTAAATGATGCCAAGATGAATGACGTGGAAGCTAATATGAATGGAATGCAAGTTAAGATGGATGGCGTGGAAGCTAATATGAGTGGAATGCAAGTTAAGATGGATGGCGTGGAAGCTAAGTGGATGGCATGGAAGCTAAGATGGATGGCATGGAAGCTAAGATAAATGGCATGGACGCTAAGATGAATGTCATGGATGATAAGATGGAAGAATTGAAGATAAATTTGAACAATTTGATACAAGAAATGGTCACTAATGGTGAAAGGGTAGTAAAGGAAACTCATAATGAGAAAAAAAATGTTAGTCATGATTTCATAGACTATTATGTTGGGTTGAAGACCTACCATGTTCTAAAAATAGATATGAGGAAGTTTGATGGCAAGGATCCCGGAACATGGATACTACATATGTAGCAATTTTTCGATCTCCATAATG
>APFE030402191.1:0-15448 GCA_000404065.3 Pinus taeda
ATTAGAACTTATGATTTGCAAGGTTCCATTTTGTAAGCGGAATTATAATAGTTTAGATCTTATTCAACTTTTGAATTTAGGTTTTTACTTTAGAATATTAATTTTTTTTTTCAAAATATTAAAACAAATAAAATTGTTAAAGTTTTTAAGTGGATAAATGTTTATAGCTAAATTCACAAAGTTAGGATTTAGTAAGTGTTGAAACAATGAAATTTCTATTTTGCATTAAAATCATTTATAACAAAAATTTACACAACAAATGACATCAATTGGATTTTGTTTGTTGTTTATATTCTTAAATAACTAATGCATCTACAAATGCTAATAAGTCTTTATCTTGCATTATTTGACAACTTGATATTTCAAGGACTTATATGACTCCACAAGTTGCCCATAAAATCAAGCTAGCTATTAAAGGTAGGTAAAAATGTTTGAAATAAAAATATTTAATATCATAAAATAAAGCTAGCTATTAAAGATAGGTAAAAATCTTTAAAATAAAAATATAATTTAATATTAAAGGAAAACATAATTAATTATGAAAATGCATGTTGAATTAGGGGCATACCGAAGAGCTATAAAGATTTATAATGGAGAGAACATTGTTTTTTCCTATCAACACATTATATTATTTTGAAATATGTTGTTAATAAAAGAAAAATTATGTTTTAGGCATTTTATATTTTTATGAAAAAACAATAGAAAAATATTTATAAGTATTGGGAGATTTTAAGTTATTAATAGGTTAGATAGACAATATATGTAAAAATGAGACTATAACATCAGTTCCAGTTAGAAATCAATTTATGAAGGTAAAAAATAATTTCGATAATTTGTTTATCTATATATAATTCAACTCAAATGCTAATAATATATGTAACAACTCTAGTCAAAATTCCATATAATAAAGTTAATAAAGGAAAAATATAACCAAAGTCATGGAACATGTATTCCAAGCTGAATGTTGGGCAAAACATCCTAGTGTGGGTGTTCATTTGGTTATTATGGCTAAGGACATTGGCAAAGACAATGACAAAGGCTTTAGAAAGGCATGATGCATTAATTGACATTTTATTTATGAAATTCATGGAAATTAGGAGAAAAGGAAGGTGAAAGGTCATAGGTTGCATGTGAGGAGAAAAATGAAGGGAAAATAATGGAAATTGAAGAAAACATAGGCATCATTAATAAAAAGGCTTATGAGGAACATTTGGTACCTTTTGTTAGTTTAGTTTTGGAGCTCTCTCTCTATTCTCTCTCTCTCACACTTGTGGACACAAATTTTTCTTGGAGCACTTCAGCTTTGGATCAAGGAAAGCAAAGAAGGCAAAGAGGAAGAAAAGATAAAGCAAGGAAGAACAAGATCAAGCAACTACAACAAGATTATTTGCAGGTATCGATTTGCATGTGTGATTTCCTTGCTAGATTTGACATGTATGGTACATGCATGTGTGTATTTAGTTCTCTTGCTGCCATTGACATGGCTTTTGTCAGGTGTGACAATGTTCTTCAATCTTTCCTTTCTATGTCTGTATAGCCATGGTGTGATGGGTTCTCTTGTGTTTGGTTGAGTTGGATTTCCAGATGGTTTCGAAATTGAGTGAGGTGTTCTCTGAAAAAAAGAACACATGGCCTAGGAATCCCTGAGTTGGACTAAGATATCGATAAAGCCAGATTTGGCGTGCCTCGGTGGGCCTAGGAATCCTTAACCGTTGTATGGCGGGATATACGGCAAATCCTAGAGGCGTGTGTCCTCGGTCAGGCTTAGGAATCCTTGATTGGTAAATGGAAGGATATATGGTAAAGCCTAGAGGGTGGAGTCTTGATTAGGCCTAGGAATCCTCAATCATTGTATGGCAGGATATATGGTAAATCCTAGAGACTAGGAGACAAGAAAATTTCTCATGGTGTAGATGGAGAAATTTGGTGGCATCCATGCTTGTTTAGGGCCTAGTTATCGGGTGGGATTGCGGTAAAGCCTGTGGAAACCTGGTTTGGTTTGGTTTTGAATCCCACATTCATGCTTGGAATATGGCATAGGGGTGATTGGCTGAAAGAAAGATTTGGTTAAGCCAATCTATGGTCAAGTGGTTCGTGGAAGTCCCATACCCAGTTGGATTTTGCATTCATTAATAAAGGCTCTTTCTCCTTGGTATTTCATGTGTAAATATACTGGTTTATGTGAGACTATTATGGTTATTATATCCCTATTATTTCTATTGGTTATATGCTAGTTATGCATATGTTTTATGGTAGACTTGATGTATGGTTTCCCTCATGTTTGATTTGCGAATGAATGTAAAGTGAATATATGACCTAATAGATGATAATGCAACTATTGTGATAAGGCGACAATGCTTCTTTATGAATCTCATATATATATGAGACCCTTATACTCAGATATATTGTTATGACCTGTAGATTACATATTTGTGACATGTTTGATGAAATACCTATCATAGCTAGTAGGGGTCTAGTTAATTCATTGATCGAGTGTTTGCATTAGTACCATTGTTTCAATGTCATTTATTATTTGTGAAGGATTCATGAAGTTCTGAGAAATGGCCTGTGTCCTGGCCCTGAAAAAGTGGCACAAAATATGATGTCGTTGGCTTAGAACTAGTTGAAAATTCCATAGTCACTGGCATTCCCATGCTGTGGGAGTGATTGAAATACCTCAGTTGCATGGATGACTTGTCATGGGAGTGACTGGGGGTTTAGCAGTGAAATGTCAAGCTGCCTTAGGGGTTGGTCACTTAGAAGGGTTGGTTGGAACTTGAAGGTTCTGTAGCATGTGTGGAAGGTCAGAATGATTTTGTTTCATCGGTTACACTTCCTTAACTATACATGGGGAGTTTAATCACATTATAGTAGCCTCTCATCACATGTTTACCCCAATATACCACTTAAATTGCGTAAATGTGGGAGGGGAGTGTTACAGAGTTGTATCAGAGCATGGTTCACCCCTTAGACTGGATGGGTGATGTGTGGGTCATACATTCATGTTGGTTGCATATATGCCTTCTTTATGCTTGTGGTCTATGTACTTGTTGTGTATGCATGGTGTTGGTCATGGTTGCATTTGTGTCACCATGTGAAAGTAGATGGTGTTTTGTTGGATGTGATCGTCATGAGTGTATGTCGGTTATGGATTGGTTATGCATGTGAGTGCTTATATATTGTTATGCATACATTGATATCGGTGTAGTTGCCATGCTTGGGATCATTGTAAGTGGTTGGTATGATTAGGCATTGATAACTAAATAGTGGTTAAATTGATGTTATATGCTGATGTGATTATGATTATATATGTATCACGCTAATCTGGTTCATTTTGTAGATGAGATATCCTTCCCTGAACTATACTGAGGTATGTTGATTATGTTATGTTTTGGTTTTAATTGAGATGGTGTACTTGTAGGAAAGATATCAAAGATGGCTAACAAGATGGTAGACTACAGTTCACGAGAGTCTCCCTATGGATCACATGAGCAACATGGTGTTGGGGATTCTTTTGACTTAGCAGACACATTGAGAATTTTGAAGGCAGAAATAAGAAGTTGCAAGGAAAATAATGATAGAATCATTCAAGCATAGGAGATGTTATCACTCAGGTTGTTCTCTCAGAAAATTCTAAGAAGGGAATACGACCGAGGTAACCACAGACCAATCTTTTAGACACAGATTCTAGCCAATCTGCATCAAGAGAGGGCTCTCTCTTTATAATTTAGCTTTGTTTTTAGGTATGTTAGGCTAACTATGAAGTACAAGGGTTTGGTTTTGAGTTTTGGATGGTGATATTCAATAGAATAGGTGTGTAAATATTAAAAGTTCAATCCATTGGGTTAATGGAGTCTATGAGGGTGAACTACTGGATGTAGTTTTACTAACTGAGGATGTTACTACAGAGCAAGGTAACCAATTATGGAACAAATTATAAGCTAGAATCAAATGGAATGGAGTCAGTGTGTGAAGGGCAATTAAGAATCCTTCATCATGTTGACAGAGGGAAAGTGAATGATTAGGACCAAGAAGCAATAAAAAATTTCTTAACATTTAATCAATATGAGAGAACCAGGGGAAACAAGAGTAGTTAAGAATTCCTGTTTATGCTAATTCTGAAGAAAACATTAATGATAGCAGAAATTGAACACAGAGTGCAAAACAAGCAAATTCCGAGTTATTCTTTTTCTCTGTTATTCAGATCATGAAACATATATGATATAGTAAACATAGAAACAATAAAACACAAGTTAGAAGAGACTTATTGATCCATGAAATTATTCAAGAATTCTGTAGCATGATCCTGAGCACAAATTTTACATCCAGAGAGTCCAGCGACAATTGATTCCAACAGCTTTTGTATTCAGAAGGTTTTCAGAGTTACATAGCAGTCTAAGAAATATATCACCAACCCCGAATACTTCACTTGGGGAGGTATTTATACAAAATGTTACAAAATATATGAATGAGATAATATCTAGCAATAACTCATTCTACCAACTCAAGAGGAGAAAATAAATGATCTCGAAAACAGGGAGGAATAAATGAATAAATAACTACTGTTGCGTTGGCTACTTTAGTTGGTGAGATATGTTGACTTTAGGCTCAGTGAGTCGGCTGGTAGTTGTCTCCAATGAAATTCCACGCTGCTGTCCTGGCCTTCTCGGCTGTATTTAATTTTGCTTCAATATGCTGTTGCTCCACGTGGTTCTCGTCCTTCCCTGTTTTCCACTTTATGGTATGTGATACAAACTTTCAATTTTCCAGAGCTATAAAAGAAATCAAAGACACATTCATAGAATCTCCAACATGCTTTTCCACCATTGGTCATCTGGTAATTGGTGTCTTTGTAGTTTTCTTAAAGTCTCATTAGCGTCTGTGTACCTGTAGAAGTTAGGATGAATTGTAAAAAGATGTTTAACTTCATGTTCAATATAAAACAGATTTTCCAAGTTTTCATAGAGACTTTGTCCAGATGGGAGTGCTTTCTCTACTGAAGTACTTGATGATGTATTAATTTGATCAACAACATATGAATTCAATCTGTGAGCATAATTAGCATATTTCATCAGTCTGTAATCATTGGTTAATAGACTGGGCAAACCTTTTTCCTGCAAAACTGTGAACCTGTTTGTGAAAGCATTTATCTCCACTTGCATGTCCTAACACTTCCTCTCCAAATTTTGCATCAGGGTTCTCATGGTCAGAACTCTTTTGACTGTTAGAATAGTGCTTGTCCTGTCTCTGATGTCTAGTGCTGCTAGTTCTTCACTGGTCTTGGTGTTCAAAAAATGTACTAGCCTATTGGCCTGTTTGGGCATATGTCCCAATAAAGTTCTAGCCTTTTGAATTTCTACTTGGGCTATTGCTATCAAGTCAATCTGTTCATGAACAGTCTGAATAGATCTCCACACATTAGTAAGGGATTTACCAATGTTGGCCCACAATTGTTTTTTGATTTCTGCCAGAGGTTTATGCAGAGAGAGATCCTTTTCTAAGGATCTTACTTTGTTCTCTAATGCCTTTACCTCCCTTGTCTTTTCTGCCACAGTCATTTTGGACTTGTCATAGCTTTGTTCAAATTTTTGCCAATTTTTCATTGACTTGCTTCAATTATGATACTTGGAGTTTTAAATCCTCCATGGCTCTTATTAATTCTTCAGTAGTCATAGCTGTACTGCTACCGGGCACTGTTGTTGTTGCTCCTGCTGAGGTACCTGTAATTATTTTTGTAACAGATGCTGGGATAGTGGGAGGTACTGCTGTTGTAACTGTAGGAGGAGCAGTTGTGCTTGTTGGAGCTATTTGAGGTGGCTGGGAGGTCGAATCTCCCAGAATCTCATGTAGTGCTTTCTCCAACACCTGCTCTGTTTCAGCTAATCTCTCATTCATTTTTATCAGCATATCCATCATGTCTTCTTGTGATTTTTTTTGTATAACCTCTGTGGTTTGGGGATGAATAGTAATAGGTAGTTTTAATTGCTTATTGAGGGCTGCAATGTCTTCTTCCTTCTTTTTTATTAATGCCTTTATGCCTTTGGCATATTTGGGATGTTGTCCCAACTCAATGATAATCTCTTCCAAGGACTTGATTCTGTTACCCTTGGCTAAAGAGGAAGCCTTTTCTAAATCCAATTGGGCAGAGGTATTATTCAATGAATTCTACAATTTGTGAGCCAATAATGCTTTATCTGCCAATGTGGAGTAGACCATCTCTCCCGTTTGTTTATGCAACTCAATTTGGTCCATTGTATGAATCTCTTTAGCTAAAACTTTCAGATTGGTCCCGATGTAATCAGCAGCTGATTGTGGCTGTGGCAATTTGGGTTTAAAGTGACTGAGGATTATTTTACCTTCTTGAATGTCATATCCTGACATTAACCTTTGTTGATTTGTGGTGGCCATCTTCAGCAAGTGATTATAAAGTTGAATTCTTATTGGCTCATTCTTTGCCTTTATTTCAGTAAATGTTCTCTTAATGTCAGAACCCTACTTGCTCTGTGGCATGGTGGATGAAAATTCCACACTATGCTGTCTTTCAATCTCCTGCCTATGTGAACTGGCCGATGTTTCTATCACCGGGGATGTATCTTGGCTGAGTATTCTTTCTTCCCTTAAACTGTCTGTGGTCTCCTCAATAAAATCATCCTCTGATAGGGGGTTTAATATTTGCCTTTTCTCCCATGGTTGCTCTGCAGAACCGCTGATCGGTGTGTCTTCTTGCCTATCCCTTTTCTTGCCTCTTTCCTCATTTAGAGGAGTTTGTAGTGCAAGGATTTTAGATGTTTTTGTCTGTGCTGAAGGGACTTGCCCTTGGCCTTGTTCCTTTGATGTATCTGGTTGGTCTGTCATCATGTCCTGCTCTGTGTCTATTACCTCCTTGCCCTTTGCTGACCCTGTGTTGGATTTTTGTGTGGGCTGCTGAGAAGTCCCGGCAAAGGATGTATCACCTCCTATGTGCTGAGGCAGCTTGAAGTATACCTATCCAAAAGAGTCTAGGTCAAGCGTCTTTTCAAGCTCTTTCATAGCTTTTTCCATTTTTTCTTCCTCAGTAATTTCTTCCATCAATGTACCCTCTACCCACTCATCCTGATTGGAAAATTTCTCTATTTCAGGGAGCCTAGAATGTTTATACGTTGATAGCCTGTATTTCACTCTCCTATCACTTATGAAATCATTTGGGTCATAGGGCCTAACTGATTTTTTATTTTAAGATGGGCCTTTTTCTTTGCACTATGAAAGTGAGTTAAATCTGCATTGATAAGTTTCCTAAAATACTCCAGTGCAAACAATCTCATAGGCACATATTTAGGCAGCTTGTAAGGACACAACTCACAACCATATATTATGATTTCAGTGTGATTCTGGTAGAGGTACCAATCACCTATTATGTAGTTTTTGGACAGCTGTAAAATCTTCTGCATATCACCAAAAAGTCTAGGAGGAGGAGTTCTCATCAATAGAGAGGAGACTGGATGTATACATAGGTCAATGAATTCACAATAGGTGTAAGGAGAGTCAGAAACATGGTGGAAGACTGAGGTCCAAAATATCACAGACCTTCTCTCTCCTTTGGAATCCAATTTTCTGATAGGAAACTAAAAACTGTCCGTTTGATAGTATAAGAACAGATGATATATGTAAGAGGTATACTTGAAGACTCCTTCTTTGTCTAGACTCATGAATTGCTCATGTGTCTTATTGGCTATGAAAGTGGCATAATCATATTTGACAGTAGGGAGCTGTCTTGGAGTAAATATGGACAACAAAACTAATGTGGTCTCATCAACATACTCACTTGTCTTAAATCCTAGGATATAGGATATCATATCAATAATGAATTTTCCAGCTTCATTGAACCAGTCATGGATATAGGGAGGTGGCTCTTTGGGCTGGCAATCTGGTTTCATAAATGTTTGAGCAATATGGGTTATCTCTGAACTGGGAAGTTTAGGTCCCTGCTCAAGCAAGAATCCCATAGAAAGAGGAGTCAGAGGCTGAGTGGGTTTGAAGTGTAACATTTCATTTATAGGCTTAGGAGTAGTGTAAAAGAGGACAGTTCCAGATGGAGTCATAACTGCTCTTTGAGTAGGTTCATAATTGGCACAACATAGGTGGATAATATCTGGGAAAATATTGACAGAGGGGAGGTAGTATATGGGTAAATTAGATTCCCATATTCCATAAACATCAGCATTGTTTCGGTAACTATTCCTAATCTCACAAAATGATTGAAGGTGGTTTTTATCACCAATTAAGTCTTGAATCTGAAAATCCCTGTCAGCCAAGGGTAACCACTCCAATTCTTTGTGTTGCATTGAGGGGCGCAACATTGAGGGCCACGGGCGCGGGGACTTCCATGTTTGCTCACTATGTTTTTAGCTGTGGAAGTCGGGTTTTTGTGGGAAAAACGGGCAAAATTGGAGTTCTGGCGAATTTCAACGGGCTAGCAAACTGTTCTGTTCTTGGATTTGGCTCTCATAGGTATAATTTTATAGAGGAAAACTAAAAACACAGGTTCGGAAGGTGGAATAGGGTAAATACCTGTGTTTTTGGACGCGCACGAGAGTAATTTGCAGGTTAATTGACGAGCAGCAGCAGGAGATTGGTCTTTGCTAGTCGGGGTGGCGGACTGTAGCTTGCACGGCTGCTTGGACGCTAATTTGTATGCAACGATTTTGTAAAAACAATGAATAGAAATGAGCGAAAATGACAATTTCACGGGTTTTTTAACAAAGTTTCGGCTTCACGGGCTTTTGGCGCTTTTGGGTTGAATGACATCAGCATGATATGATGTTTTGTCGCAACACGGGGTATGGAGGGTGACATGGTAGATGACGTGGCGATGATGTCATTGGGCAAGGTCAACAGAGGGCAGTAAGCGGTATTGGCCCGCACCACTTTATCGGCTAAGGTGGTATCGGAGGAGGGGCAGCGAGCATGCCGGGAGGGTGCCGCGTGTCCCTGGTACGGCGGGAATACGTCTGGCTCCCCGGACGTTAAAGATCGGTGTGGAGGGGTGCTGCGATATGGTTATGGGCTGTCAGATCTGTAGGCCCAGATCTAACAGCTGGCGCTCAACAGAGCCGACGAAGGACTATGGCACGGGACCCACGTGATATAAGTTATGGTTAAGACTTCCCGGGGCGATTGCGATTGGCTGTCGGGGGTTTAAACTGTTAATTAACCAAATGTTAATAAACTTTTGAATATTTGTGCACAGGGAGGGTTTTTATATGGTTCCAGATGAACCTATAATCCCGTTAAAACAATGACATATTGCTATAGTTAGCAAGGGCAGGATATTAAATTTTTCTGGGGATTTTCCATATATTTACATAATACGGGCAGGGGAACCAACTATATGGGGATAATATAATAAGGTTAATGTGTTAATATGAAAGATATCTTTGACCAAAAAGCACTAAGTTGTAAAGTCAAAAACTTAGGCTTAGGGAAATGAAAGGGCGCCAAGCTATGAAGTTGGATAACTTAGGATGATGGACCAAGAGGATTTTTACACAAGAGATGTGGTTTCTTGGCTTTAAGCAGGAATGCTTTTTTCCTCAGGTTTTTTCATGAATGGAGTGATTTTAAGAGTATTGAGCAGATCTCAATATCCTTAGGGGGAGGTTAGCAAGTGATTTTTGGGAGAAGTATGAAGGGAGGTTAGTCATGCATCACTTGATTTGCAACCAAATAGTCACCATGGTGCTTATGATATCAAATGAGATGAACCTCTTGAGAAACAAAAGTTAATCATAAGCATGCTTTAGCAACATCATAACTTCCTACCCGACCTATTATACCTAACATTTTTTCTTCCTTTTCCCTTGGGTGCATTTAAACTAGCAAACCCTTACTCTCTTCTTTTCTTTCAACTGCCATCCTATCTAATTCTGCCCTTATTTCTTCCAAGGGCTCAGATTTAGCTGTTGAGCACCTTTGCTTCTCTATGTAACTATTTATCTGCCAAGATTGAACTGTTTAGACTACCTTTATTGTCTATCTCTAAAACAAGAAATTTAAACATGAATTTGGCCAAGATTAAGCTATTTGGCCATCCATCAACTGTGGCAAGAGTCAACCAACTGTGCACCATGAGATTCTTTGCAAAAATAGAATAGTAGTGGCATTTGGGACTAACACACTTTCCTGGTCTCCTTTATTGGGGTTCATTTCTTTTCTTTCTGACCATTTCATTCTTTTGCCCTTTGATTTTTCTTTTAGGGCATACCCTCTTTACATTCTTTAACTTTTTTGATTTCTTGTGAATATGGAAAACCTTTGCAACCAGCCAAAAGGTATGAACATATTAGAGCTCTTCAATGTAAATCATGAAAAATGACACCTATTGGTATAGGAACCTGACAGGAGAAATAAGTAGAAGTCAATGAACTAATCCTTCTGAGTTTGTCATAATTGCAGAGATAGGGACCACTTCAGATCAACCATGGGTAGGAGGAAAAAACTAATGGGGCATATGGCAATAGGTCTCATGGTGGGTATAGGTCAGATAAGGATGGCACAATCTGAGATGTCAGGTTCTTGGATACTCTTGATAGGAGAAGTGATGAACATAGGTTCTATTCTAGTTCTTGTTATGATAGACACTATGATCACCATCGTTATCATCCTTATAGGAGGAGTGATAGGTGATATTTTCCAGATGAGTTAAAGAAAGCAAGTCCACCTACCTTTGATGGATATTTGAAGAAACCAGAGGTTGTAGAAGCATGGACACTTAAGATGAAGAAATTATTTAACTTGCATGAATACATAGAGAATATGAAGGCCATAATAGATATCTTCATACTCAAAGGGAAAGCAGATATTTGGTGGGAAGATGTGAAGCGGGTTAGAGACATTAAGACAATATACTTAAGTTGGAATGAATTTAAGAGACTTTTTAGGAAGAAGTACTTGTAAGAGAGGTACGATGACAACAAAGCCAATGAGTTATATGAGCTAAAGATGGAATCAATGAAAGATAAGGAGTACAAGACTAAGTTACTAGAGTTGTTGAGGTATGTACCGTATCTTAAAGAAGAGAAGGCAAAAGTTCATATATTTGTTAGTGGATTTCCATTAACATTTAGAGATTGGATTGAGTATGATGAGCCTTGGTCACTTGAGGAAGTTATTAGGAAATTGAAGCATTTTTATGAGCTGTCAAAGTGCAAGACAAAATATCAGCAAGGTTGGAAAGCAAAATACAAAGCTAAAGGTAAATGGCAACCGAAAATAACCGGGCCTCAGGATGTAGGTGAGAAAGAAAATGTTGCACCTTACAAAAAGTTTAATGAGTCACAACATGGAGGGCAGAAAAATAAAGGTGATGGTATAGGAAAATTAGAATGTTGGACATGTGGCAAGGAGCATCTTAAGAAGGATTGTCTCCAGAATTAGGGTGGTAGGCCTCAAACTTATAGTGCACAGGAATCACAGACATTTGCGAATGTTGGGAAGAGCATTCCAAGGATTTATGCAGTACTAGATAATAAGCAGGCAGAGCACCAGGCAACTGTTATTGAGATGGAAAATAAGCTTTGTGATCAAGTTGTTTCAATTTTGATTGATCCTGGATCTAATTATAGTTATGTTAGTCTTGACCTGGTGAATAAGTGTGGTTTGAATAAAGAAGTGAATGCACAATCTTGGTTAGTGCAATTGGCTACATGTACAAAGAAGAGAGTGCATCACTAGGTAAGAGCTCATGCATTAAATTTTAATGGTATGCCTACCTCAACACATTTGAATGTATTTCTGCTGGGATCATATAGTATGCTTTTGGGTATGGACTGGTTGCATATTCATAGGACTAAGGTGGATTGTTATTGTTAGCACTCCATAATTTTCTTTATGCTGAAAATGGATAACAAAGGTAACCACAAATAAATTTTAGGCTAGAATCTAGCCCTTCTAGCCTTGGAGAGGGATCTCTCACTTAGGTTTTTCAACTAATCTGATATTACGGTAGGTATAATGCTCAATAAGGTTTGATTTTCAAAGGTTTGCTGGTAAGAAAGGAGATAGATCCATTGGGCATGGAGTCATGTCAAATTGATTATTTGTCCAATGATAAGATGAAGAGAGAGAGGGTTTTTCCATAGGGTCAAGGTAGGAAGTCTTGGTGATGGAATTAACTAGTTATAGGAGGGTGAGTGTGAGAAAAAAATGAAAACAACACAAAGAGTATCAAACTATAGATAAATTCGAAATGTTGTTTTAAGAAGAAAACATAGATCTCATTGGTAAAACTAAGTCAGAGCACATTTTAGATGAATTATGAGCTAAACATCTGGTTCTTCCAAGCATTAATACATACATTCAAGAGACTTAAAAAAGAAAAGAAAAAATTAGAACATGAAATAATCACAACACCATCAAGATCTGACATAGGAATCCCTGCAAATTAGCTTCTGTCTTTCATTCACTGGAAAAAATTTCAGAAAATATATCACATATACAAGTCTCTTTCTCTCCAATATGACCAAACTTTTGCTTAATTAAATTCACATCATAAATAGACAAAAATGAGTCAGTTCTAGCCTTTAGGGGTTGAATTCCACATTTGGATTGCTGTTTCTAACTTCTGCAAGGAAAATATAACTAACTGCCTAAAACTAGGAGCTGCATAGCTAAATATTTTTTAAGCACTTTACATTAATTCCTCACCCCCAAATCGATCTAGTAAGTGTGTAAATGTTTTATTACAATTACTAACACCTAAAAAAACAAATTACATCATGTTTAGACTAAGATAAGTCGCACTAAAGTAACTCTGTCTAGAAACACAATGCCTGGTGCTACGCAAACTCCTAAACTTCCAGAACGACAAAAACGTAGTGCAGAAGTGACACACTTGATGGTTGAGATGCTTCTACTCAGTTCCTGAGCTGACTGATAACTCCAACACCTACAAATAAACATGCATATGGATAACTTCCCCTTAGAATCTTTCCTTTACGATACAAAACCTCAAACTCCAACAAATCCTCCTGTGGAAAAAAGCGCAACGCTTGTCTCAGAAGTGCAACACCATCTTCTTTTTATAGTTTAAATGGTCAAGGATGTTTGTAGACAAGATGCACCCACTGATGATGATCTGACACTATAATGACCATGCTATATACCCCTTTCCATCATCCTTTGACAAAAAATGCAAAATGTCCAACTTCACATCAAAAACCCTAATGCTAGCTAGGGCACAAAATGTTATAAAGTTGCTTCTTCAAAATAGCTTTAGAGTTCTGACTAGATGTGGCCTCTAGGAGAAATTTGTTCAAAAAAATATCACCTGGAACCCAAACCCTATAATCAAGCATACTTTTTAGGTAAAAGCCAAAAAAAACTGTGTTACTTCACCCTTTCCAGCATTCAGATTTTGGCTGCCTCAGCCAATAGGTCTAATTTGCCCCTATCTTTCTCTTGCAATTCCTTTAACTATTGTTTAGTGGCTCTTAGTTATTTCCTCATTGTTGGGTGCGGGATCCCCCAAGGAAATTTTTACGGCTTAGAGCCTAGATTTTGGTCATAAATTGTATCTTTGATGTAAAGACTCCACATTTTGTGGGCGCGGAGCGCGTAGCTTGTAAATGACTCATAGGGTTTTCTGCCCTTAATTTTGTAATGTAATGTATAAATAGAGTGAGGCTCTAAGTTGTAGAGAAAGGAATTGAATGATCATGGAATAGAAGATAGCGGAAGATCTAAGGGAAAAATCGAGTCTTTGGGTTGTAGAGTAGGAGAAGGCTTTGCAACTGAGTGTGCAGAGGCCTAGTAGTCCGCAGATGAGTGTGCAAACCCCTGCAGTTGAGTGCACAGGGCAGATTGAGTCTGTAACCATTGAAGCATTAATAAAGAGAAGTTTTATACCATTCATGTGTATTTATTTACTGTTTTCTACATTGAATGTATTAGGTATAAATTACATTTATGTTGTTTATATGGTGCTTGAACATGTATGAATATGTTGAATAAGTGAATGCAAGATCAAACATCTGTTTACGTGAAGTTAACCAACCTTAGTAAGAATATAAGTAAGATTCACATTATAGTTTGGGGAAACAGTGCAGATCACTCCCATAATAGTGTGAAAGCACCTCAGCCCCTGGTTAGGGTTGCACGAAGGCAATCATAACATATCGTGAAGGTCTTGCAAGCTAGAATAATGCGTGAAGTGACCTGTGCGAAGGTAGGCACAGTTAGATTGAATCAACCCCTCAGACATCTCAAGGGTGCAGAAACTTGGTTCCAACATCCCCCCATACTGCTTTGGTTGAGACTTCAGTCTGCGTTACGTGAGATGATGCCAAAAGGGTCAGTAGTGTAGTGATTTGTTTGGCTAATTAACTTCGAACTTGGGTCAGGCCCCATCAAGCCAACAAGTGGTTCCGTTGCCAAGACCGGAATCTGCATAAGAGATGTTTGATGTTGTATCATTGGAATCCAACTAAGAAGGAAATTGAAGGCTAGTTGGAAAGAAGAATTCATGAGTTCGCAGTGCAGGAAAACAGGAACATGTGAATATCAAAAGAAGAGTGGTTAGACTGCTACCTGTACACAAATATCTATGAAATATTCTTTGCGTCTTTCCCTTTTGAGTTGTACGAGTGGATTGCAAAGCTAGCAGATAACCAAGGAAGGTGGAAACTTGATGGTCCTATTGTCTGGACCCCAGAGTTAGTGCGAAGATGGGAAGCATTGGAGGATAAGATCATGTGCGCCGTTGATCATTGGCTCGATCAGATTATAGGAGGATTCATTACTGAGTTCACTGTTGACACCTCAGTTTGTTAGGTAAACTTGACTCAAGATAGAGTCAAAAGTTGACGAGGGTAAATAGTGATGGTTTTGGGGCACATGGTATTGTGCACCCATGGTATTCTGCCCGTGGTATTATATGTAATGGAGCCTATAAAAAGCTGGAAGGACTTCATTGTAATGCATGGCCTGGAGGTGAGCGGTGAAGGCTCACTTGGCTGGATTGGCTAGGGTTTTGGCCAAGGATAATGAAATTTCATTATGATTGGGTTTTTCCCCGGATTTGGGGTTTTCCCGGATAAACATGTGTATTTATGTGTTTATGTTTATTGCTAGTTATATTTTATATATATTCCTCTCAGTAATTATTTATGTTGTGCAGTAAGTTCTTACAAGTGGTATCAGAGCCATGCCCCGAAGTTAGCCAAGTGGATGAATCCTCGGAATTTCGAACGAAGGTGGCGGGCCCCGGTGATATCACAATGGGATCCGTGGATGAGCTCGGTTAAATAGGCGGTGTGCTCCGGATTCTTCAGGGACGTGTCCTGGTCCCAACACGGTGAAGAGGAGTTGACCTGGGGTAGAGCAAGCTCTCGAGGCAGGTGGTGTTCCATGTAAGGCATGTGCTTCCAACGCATTGGAGCGGAGAATCCTGGTTGGTAGAGAGTGGACGGAGGGA
>APFE030402191.1:20691-87331 GCA_000404065.3 Pinus taeda
CATTATTGAAGCCTTTTGTTTGAGACTTATCAATTGGCTAAAAAAAGTGTTGCTTTTTGTATCCTCATAATGTGCTACCAATTCTTCCGTAAAAATTGCCCAAGTGATAAATTGTTTACCAGAGCAAAGCCATTGATACCATACAAACTGATTTGGTTCCAAATATAAAGTTACCATACGTACCTTTTGTGTGTTTTGCACATTATTGAGATCGAAAAATTGCTCCATCTGTAGAGAAAACTTGTACGAAGTGCCACGTGTCCCTGTTTTGACCTTTGGCTCTGAAAAATATATACAAGAAACTACAGTCTGTCCTCTTTCTATACCTTCTTATGAAATTTCAATCTGATGCTTAGAGAGAAAGTTATGACGATTTTCCCCAGGTCACCTGTTTTGAATGTAATTCAGGATTTTGCAAAAGGACCAACTTCCTCAGATCATATCTCCGCAAAAATTGCGCGAAAAGCTCTAAAATTCAGACTCGAGCTACAATGTGATGTCTTCTCAAATGGGTTTTTTTTTCAACTTTTGAAATTTCGCAGAAAAAAAGTTATGGCGAAAATGCCACGATGACCTGTTTGGAGTAGCGAAACCCTAGAATCCAAAGCTCTGGTAGCAAATGTTATGAAACTAGCTCAAGAAAAGATAGATCAACGCCTTAGAATTCAGCCTCTTCGAGGGGGAAACCTCCTTTACATTACATAAATGAACAATTCTTTGATGATTCAAATGAAAAAACCTTCTTTCTATATATAGGAGCCTAAGGATTCACAATATAACCCAACCGACCTAACAATAATAATATAAAGCCACAAAAATAACACTAGAGGGATTCTATGGGGCACAGTAATAACAATATGGTGACAATAGGGGCACAACAATATTAATAAGGGGTACAACTACCAAATTATTGGGGTAATCACTAGTATTATAGGGACCCAACAATGATCCACGCACACATCTCGCTAAATGGATGTAGGCCTATGGGGAAAGCCACAGCCTGAGTGGGTACACCTGTTCTGTCACACCTTGGATGTTATACCAATGAACTGGTATGTAGAAATAGAGCTCTGCCATGAGACAGGTGAATGGGATGTTCTGCGCGAAGGGTTCGTGATGACCTTCAGTTTTGAGGATGAGTGGGACAGTATTGATGAAGCACTACAAGAGGTAAAAGTAGCCATCTTTAGGATACCACAAGAGCCAGTAGAATCGATTAAACCTGAATGGGCTACTCAGGTGAGCTGCGTGCTAGAATGTTATAATCTAATTGCTAAAGAAGAAGATGAAAATTTGCAGAAAATTAACATTTCAGAGATGGAAGGCCACCGCGAGGTTCAGGGACCACATATTGAGAACCCTGACATAACCACGCTAGTGAATACTAAGCAGATGAATATTGGTACAGGGGTAGAACCTAAACTTACGAATATTGGAGACTATTGGGATGGCCGATGGTGGATAAGGTTGCTGAATTACTCCGCGAACACTAGGACTTATTCTCGACCAAGTTTACGGATTTGAAGGGAATAATCAGAGATTTAGGGGTAATGAAGATCGCGTTAAAACCTGAAACAAAGCCAATTAAGTAGAGGTCGTATCACTTAAATTTGAAATACAAGAAGAAGGTCTGCATAGAACTAGACAAGATGCTCATGGCAGGCATCATCGAGCCTATGGAGAAATTTGATTAGGTAAGCCCGATGGAGGTACAAGAGAAAAAGTAGTAGGAATAAATAAGAATATGCGTGGATCTTATAAAGTTGAATGACGCGTGTGTACATGATCCATTCCCAACTTCATTCATAGATGAGGTGCTGGACAATGTAGGCGGTCAGGAAGCATATTCTTTCAGTGATGGGTTCTCAGGGTATCACCAGATCAAAATTACGTCGGAGGATAGGTGCAAGACAACCTTCGCGATTGAGTGGGGTTGCTTTAAAAATATTGTCATGCCATTTGGATTGAAGAATGCCCTTGTTATTTTTTCACGTGTAGTTGTTGCGACATTTAGGGAATATATTCATAAATTCTTGAAGGTCTATTTTGACGACTGGACTGTATTTTGGCTGGTTAGGTGCCATGTAGCGAACCTGCGCTTGATGTTGGATACATGCCGAAGATACAAAATTGCATTAACCTCAAGAAGTGAACATTTCTCGTTCCTTTTGGGAACCTGTTGGGGCATGTGGTTTGTAGACAAGGGTTGATGGTAGACCCCGTGAAAATCGTGGTGATTCTGAATTTGCAAGCATTGTGGAGTGTGAAATAGTTGCACGCTACTTTGGGGGATACGGGGTACTACAGGAAGTTCATCAAAAGCTATGCCCAGATCACTACGCCGATGGAAAAATTGTTGAGAAAGGATGTCACGTTCAATTGGAATGATGATTGTAAGGAAATCCTAGATGTATTAAAAGAAAAAATGGTTACTGCATCGATTGTGGTCTTCCCGAACTAGAAGAAAGAGTTTCATGTCCATGTTGACGCGTTGAGTATAGCACTGGGGGCAGTACTAACATAGGAGGGTGGAGAAGGCTTGGATCAGCCTATCGCAATTGCGAGTCATAGATTATCTAAAGCAGAAAAGAATTATTCCACCACTGAACATGAGGGACTGGTTATGGTGTATTTGCTCCAGAAGTATCGACACTACTTACTAGGGGGACACTTCAAGATGTATACAGATCACTCCACAATGAAATACTTGGTTGATAAGCCTGTTTTGGGGGGGCGCATATGCAGATGGCTTTTATTGTTCCAAGAATATGATTTTGAAGTTGTTGTGAAGCCTGGACGATTGAACACGGGACCAGATCACTTGTCGCGCATTGAGATAGGAGAGAAACCTACTAGTCTCGAGGAAGGATTACCTGACGCGCAACTCTTTGTTGTGCGTGTAGAAAATGGACATTTTGAAGATATAGTTCACTTTCTCATGACTAGAACAACGCTGAAAGGGCACTTTTTCCAGTAGCAGAAGGAACTAGTGGTGCGTGCGACAAATTTCTCTATCATGGTGGGGCACTTATATAAGATGGGGAATGATGAGATACTGCGAAGGTATGTACCTAAATTTGAATGAAGCAATATCCTCGCGGACGCTCATGGGGGCAATGCAGGAGGACATTATGGAGGGAGAGTGACTGCACAGAAGATTCTACACATAGGGTTGTGGTGGCTGACCCTTCATCAGGATTCAAAAGCACATTGCAAGGCCTGTGATGTATGTTAAAGAACAGGTAAACCATCACGGAGGGATAGATTCCTTTGAATCTACAAATGATGTTGCAGCCCTTTGAAAAATGGGGATCGATTTTGTAGGGCCTATCAAACCTCAAGGAAAAATAGGCGCGAGATATATTATCACTGTGACAGAATACCTGACTTGTTAGGCAGAAGCACACCTCGTAAAGGATTGCTTGGCCATGACGGCCACGAAGTTTCTATTTGAACATGTATTGATGTGATTTGGATGTCTGAATATCTTGATGAACGATCATGGTACACATTTCCTAAACGAGACGATCAATGCACTGGCAGAAGAGTTTCGGGTGTATCATCAGAAAAGCACACTATATCACCCATAAGCTAATGGGATAGTAGAAGTGTTTAACAAAGTACTGGAGACTGTGCTAAACAAGGTATGCAATGCGCAACAAAGTTATTGGGACCTACGCATACCCACAATATTATGAGCTTATAGGACGACATGCAAGAAACTAATGGAACAAACACCTTTCCGGCTT
Organism: Pinus taeda; assembly: GCA_000404065.3. Lineage (NCBI taxonomy): Eukaryota > Viridiplantae > Streptophyta > Pinopsida > Pinales > Pinaceae > Pinus > Pinus taeda. Next base: position 24,441 of record APFE030402191.1, read on the forward strand.
GTCTATGGAGTGGAAGTTGTAATGCCTATGGAATACATCGTGCCTAGTCTACACATAGCAGCGCTCGTAGGTATGATGGATTGTGGAGCCCTGGAGGAGAGGCTTGTGCAGTTGGAGGAGCTTGAAGAAGAATGGTTTTTAGCTGGATTCCACCAGCAAGTACAAAATTAGCATGAAAAATCCTGGCATGATCGACACATTAAGTTGCACACTTTTAAGGTGAATGATTTGGTGTTGCTATATGATAATAAGTTTCATCAATTCCTAGGGAAGCTCAGAATGCATTGGCTGGGACCATATGTTATTAAGGAGATCATAGATGGTGGCGCGGTGTAGTTGGTAAAGTTAAATGGAGAACTCTTCCCAGGAAAGGTCAATGGTAGTCGTTTGAAGCTATAAACAGGTGGCCCAACCATCTGACTAGCCACAAGAAGCACAGTCTTAGCGCTCTAGGTAGCTGAAAGGAGGTGTGGGACTATAAAATACTCTACCCGAGTGTTGTGCGATGTCAGGTTTGCGCATAGTAGCGAAGTGTCACAGGGTCTGCGACAGTGCGAGGGTAGCTGCGCTGCCACGTGGGTTGGATGGAAAGTGACCGTTACAGTCACTATTCACAATGTGATGCTTGGTTTGAGACCAAATGGAGTGGGCGATGGGAATTTAAGGCGAAATTTATGGGCTAGATTTGGGAAAATTTGCCGCCAGGGGAGTATTAATGGACTGAAAATGGGGGGAACAATCAAATTTGAATTCAAGAGGTGCTATAAATTACAAGTGGTTTTCCAGCAAACAACACTTGGCCATTTGAGAACTGAGCTGTTGCAATATCAACTGTGTATGGACCTTTCTAACTTTGAGGCTTTGAGAGCAAGCTCACTGTTTGAAACATTGCCGAAGGAAATGCAGGACCTTCTAACGAGAATGATGCCAGTGCTTGAGGAAGCCGTGGATACCAGAGTGATGACCGATAAGGAGGCTGCACAGGCCATAACGGTAGGAGAAGCTCCAGAAAGTGTTGGGATAGTTGCAGAAATACCTAAATCTCCGTGCATGTCAAGATCCAAGAAAGACAAGCAGCATATGGTACCAGTGTGTATGTCCCCTAGAAACCCACTGAGAACTAATATTACCATGGAATAAAAGGGGAAGGCAATCAATTTGGAAGCCGATGAGGAGGAGGAAGACTTTGAAGAAATCCTGGTAGAGGAGGAGGACAAAGAAATGGAGATAGAAACCCAGGGTGTGGAACCTTTGACTAGGCTGCCTTCGTATGTTCCAACGTGGAAGGGAAAAGCAAGGTGCCCAAGGACCTATATGAGAGAAAAATATCTCTGCAGACTCTATTGCTCCCTAATGACATCATTTTTGGTGGAGCACACTTGGGCCGAGTGCCGGTATTAAAATTTGAAGACTGGGATCTTGCGGACCATGAGAAATTCCCACACATGGCAACCGTGCAACTCATGTGCCAGAAGAAAAACACACTGCCGAGAGTTATAGAGTTGGAGCCGCACCAATGGTTGTGAGGTGTAGAGAAAGAAGGATTGTTAAAACTGATCTAGATGCCGCATTACCATCGTGCCCCAGTGACTATTTTCGTCATGAGGAAGTTGCTCTGCCTAGAGATGAACATCAGAATGGGGATTAACCATAAGCTGTGGTTATTGCCCATGGTCTATAGTAGTCTGCAGAGCTTCACAGAGTTCAAGGTGGACTTTCATCACGTGTAAATCAGGGCGAGGAAGGACCCTATGAAGGCATGGAAGGAGCTACCTTATCTGGTGATGGATGATGTCATATTCATCGTCCTTGAGTCGTGGCCACCAAAGTGGCGAGTTCTAGCCAGCTCCGCAATGGAAGCGGAGAAGTCCACTGCATAGAGGAAAAAGGAGGCAAAACTAATCACCCTCACTGAGGGGGATCTCCATGACATTGGAGAGACGGTGTGTGACGTCACCGTGGAGGCCCTCCAACAGTTCTTGGAGGAAAACGAGATGGTGTTGGGGGCCCTTTGAGCACAGATATAAGAGTTGCAGGTGCACACTCCACAAGATGGTACTCTGCCAACCAACCTCGCAGTAGGTATGGCTGTGGCTGAGGAAATGCTACGCGCCAGCATGACCAACACTATAGTGCTCCCAGAAGGAGCACTGGTTATAGAAAATGACACCGACAGGCCTATGACTAGCAGATTAAAGGGGATTGGGATAAACATGGCTCAGCTCCCTCGGGAGATGCTCTATGTTTTGCAGGACGACGTTACTGCAGAAATGCAAGCTAGGGAGGGTTGCGCGCTCCAGGTCATGAGTGATTAGTGCATCAACATTGACTAGTTGAGCCTGCAGCACAACAAAGTAGTGGCGCAGAACCGAAAGATTGTGCAGGTGGTCAACAAAGCCTGTTAGATGGTCCCAGAGCTGGTCATCCAAGCAGAGTAACCACTGGAGGTGCGCATCCAAAAACTAGCAGCAGGGGTGCGTGAGGCTAAGGAAGAGATGGCCAAGGTTCAGCTGGAGCTAAACCTTTAGATAACGGAGCTGCAATTGAAGGCACAACCTTCAATGCCGCCAAAGGTTAAGGAACAATGCGCCAACATGATTACAACGACCATAGAAAAGGTCAACAATGCAATGAAAGACTGCACCAAGCTATTTGAAGAGTCTTTCGAGGTTCTCACCACTCTGCAGGAGGACCCAAACATACAATGCTTAGAAGTCGAGGCACATGAGTTGCAACAGAAATATGATGAGATAAAAGGGACCCCACAGACGGTTGCCCTTACACAAAGGCTCGCACGGATGCAGTAGGCAAAAGCGCTCAAGGAGCAGGTGGATGTTGTTCAACACAAGGAAACCGGTTTGAAGGCGTGCGTACAACCATGGATTGATGAGGCATTTGTCATTACAACCTCTATTGAAGCAAAGCTCGCACAGATGCAGGGAAGCTACAGTGGTTTCTGAACAATGCGTCCAGTAAGTACAACAGGCAGCTGCTTAGTGCGCTGCCGAATTTGTAGCAGTTGAGGTAGAGCTGGGAGGTCTGTGCGCAAAGATATCCACACCGACAGAGTGACTCGAGGGCGAGTCACGATGTTTGTGTTGGGGGCCTGTTGGGTGCGAGATCCCCCAAGGAAAGTTTTGGGGCTTAGAGCCCAGATTTTGGTCATAAATTGTATCTTTGATGTAAATACTCCGCATTTTGTGGGTGCAAAGCACGTAGCTTGTAAATGAGTCATAGGGTTGTCCACCCTTAATTTTGTAATGTAATTTCGGTTATAGAGATCTACCCATGGTCTGCGAACCATGGGATTGTATAAATAGAGTGAGGCTCTAAGTTGTAGAGAAAGGAATTGAATGATCATGGAATAGAAGATAGTGGAAGATCTAAGGGAAAAGTCGAGTCTTTGGGTCATAGATTAGGAGAAGGCTCTGTAATTGAGTGTGCAAAGGCCTAGTAGTCCACAGCTGAGTGCGCGGACCCCTGCAGCTAAGTGTGCAGGGAAGATTGAGTCTGTAACTGTTGAAGCATTAATGAAGAAAAGTTTTATACCATTCCTGTGTATTTATTTACTATTTTTTGCATTGAATGTATTGGGTATATATTACATTTCTGTTGTTTATATGGTGTGCGAACATGTATGAATATGTTGAATAAATGAATGCAAGATCAAACATTTGTTTATGCGAAGTTAACTAACCTTAGTAAGAAGATAAGTAAAATCTGTGGTATAGTTTAGGGAAATAGCACATATCTCTGCCATAATAATGCGAAAGCACCTCAGCCCCTAGTTAGGTTTGCGCGAAGGAAATTATAACAAATCGTGAAGGTCTCGTAGGTCAGCACAGTGCGTGAAGTGACCTGCACGAAGGTAGGCACAGTTGGACTGAATCGACCCCTCAGACATCTCGAGCGTGCGTAAACTTGGTTCCAGCATCCCTCCATACCGCTTCGGGTGAGACTTCAGTCTGCACTCTGCAGGATGATGCTGTAAGGGCTAGTAGTGTAAGGATTTGTTTGGCTAATTAACTCTAAACATGGGCCAGGCCCCATCAAGCCAACACTCATAGATAGGTTCTGCCTGCATACATTCTTCATTTTCCTATGAAGTGGAATGGATATATTCAAGATATATTTGGAATTATCCATGGTTGGTTGATAGATACATTTCTTTCTCATCATTTTATCCTATTTCTTCAGTTGAAAGATCTCTCTGTGAGCCTCTTTCAGTTTCCTTCTCAACTTGTTAAAAGTGTGATACCCCTCTTCTACCTCCATCTTATCCTCTCGCAATGTCTTCTCTTCTTGGATTTATAGCTTCTTAGATGAGGATCTTGTAATCCTAGATGCTAGTATTTATGACTTCTTAACATCCTCTTTTATTAATTTCTCCTTGCCCTTGGACTTGAAAACAACTACTGTAGCTTTAACCATAGGCCCATCTTCACTAGGTTGAGTTGTTTTTTCTAGAATAACCTTCTTTAGTTGCCTATTTTCTTGCTGCAGCTGTGAAATCATGAAATGGACCTTCTTCAATTCTTCTTGTAATTCTGCATTCTCCATGACCTTATAATCAATCAACTCAACTTTGGGTATGGTCTCCATGGTCTCGAATGTCTGCTCCAAGAGCAACTTTTTGGCAACATACCTAGTGAAAGGTTTCTTAGGGGTAGCCACCACCTCTAGAGAAAATTTTAGTTTCTTTCCTTTATTTTTTCTTGTAGACTGTATTGTAGATGAGGGCCTCTTCATTGAGCTTACAACTGGTCATTTAATGTCCTTTACCAACACTGAGGGTGTCTCCTTCTTGGTCAAGGGAGTAGTTGGCACATCATCCACTAGTTTTGAAGAATCAACAAATGATTTCCATGATAGTTTTATTTTATTTAGCTCCTCCAAAACTAACAACTTAGTTAAGGAAAAATGGAATAGGCTAGGTTCTAATTGATTTTGTTTTCCTTGTACTTTATATTCCATCTCGCAGAGACTCCTAAATAAGTAAAAAGGAAAATCTAAGGAGATTCTTCCAGTGAAATGCATTAAAAGTCTGAAGTGGTATTGATTAAATATTCCAAACCTTCCCTCACATGTGAAATACCTCTGAATAGCTTGAAAATTTTTGTTGTGATTTTCCATTAAATACTCTTTAGGCACAATTGACCCATACTCCTTGTCTTTGTATTCAGGTTTCAAGAAATCTTGTAATGGGTGATATCAAGGGGCATGCCCTTGAACCATTGTTCTCCCTAAAGGGGAATCTCTGTTACGGATGCTATTGTGACCTATGTAACTGGAAAGGTGAGTGTTCCTATCTTAGCCTTAAATCCATCGAAGTTCTTGGCAATCTCCCTAGTCAATTGTAGATTGTACCCTTGAATCTTTTCAAAAAACCTCATACACCCCACCTGCTCAAAATCCATTATGATAGCTGGGTTGAAGTTGATATATGAGAGATCTTGTGGTTCAAACTAGACAATAGCACCTCCCTTGTGCTTTCTTTCCTCTAAAGCTAACATGATGTTTGTTTTGCAGCAGTGAATAGTCTAGGGTTTAAGGAAAACATGTTTTGTTCAACGAGTGTAACCTCTGATGATGATTATGAAATAAATTCTATGCAAGAGACTAATCAACACAAAAATTGTTCAAAAAACCCTAAAACAACTTGCAAATTTTTGATACTGGTGGCAGAAAATTCAAAGGGATAAGCACGGCACTAAAAGCACAACACATGGCAAAATGGGCTTTCAAACAATTTTTAAGCACACATAGTTATGACAAAGAGATTTAATTCAATGTAATGGCTTGGCTACCTTTATATTGGAGGCTACAATTCAAAATTTTTACAGTTCAGCAAAGGCAAATGCAAAATATGGAGGACTGTGTGGAAGCACAATGATTAGGAGAAAGTGCAGTGGAATAGGAAAAAGTGCAACGATGGAGAAAACATAGCGATAATGAAAATGGTGTCTTGCATATTTTTACGCTATTTTCTCAACTCATGCATATAATTTGGGTAACAATTCAAAACTAGGGTACTCAAATAAGCTTAAGTTTGCACCTATGAAAGAGATTTGACCACTGCCTCCTTTGCGCAACAACCTAACACGATCACACCACAAGCTTCTAATGTTAATGAAAACGATTTGAATGATCTTGGATGAAAGAAACGATGCAAATAACTTCATACTATGGTGAGGAGCAGAGTTGATGTCGATAATCATGATTTCAAATCGAAATGATGACTGCGTTGCACCTTGTTGGAAGCACATCATGTGGTAAAACACAAAAATCTATCCTCTTGATCGTTGTACCCTTGCTGAGGTCATGACCACTCATGAAATGACATATCGATTGACTCAAACACCTACAAATTTGTGCCCATGATGATAAAGCATGGCAGACAATCCTTCTCATGATTTCTTAATATTACTTGACCCCTAGACCTACTTAACTTGATCCCTTCAGATATAAAAGACCATCTTTGTGACTTTATACACACTTTGAAACATTTACAATGAATAATAAAAAAAATATTTCAACCTAAGACCTAAATCTTGATCTTCCACAAGATCATAACCACTCCTTTATACTTTTGAGAAAATTTTAAAGACAAAATTTATTTTTGACTACTATGACTATAGGATACTAATATTGACTCCAATGGTGATGGCATCTTCCCTGTGAGATGCCAAGAACACCATAGACCATGTGCTTGAACATTGGGCAGATCCCAAACCTGTGACATGCTCTTCCTTGAAGCCACTTCAACTAAAACCAAACTTGTAACCTATTCCAATACTCAAAATGAACCAAATATATTCTTCAAACTAAAACCTAATCTGTACATTGAAAACTGAAAACTCTACTGCATACTGAACCTGAAAATAATGCTAATGGTTTTGAACTTATTCATCATACATAGCCACTCTAATTGATCCAAAATATACTTGATTTAGTGAATTCAAACAACCAGTGTAACCACGCAATCACTTTATCCATTGGTTGAGTTCTCTGCATGTGCTTGTTAATGAGAGAAATAAAAAACCTACTGAGTGGAAACTCCAGTAAAATCTTGCAAAAAAATTCAATATTGATAGGATTTAAGGACTTAAGCTCACTTACTGACTTCAAGAATGCTGCAAAAGGATCCTCAAATGAATGAACACTGAAGTTCAACTTATCTGATAGATTGCAATTCTACTCTAGGTGGTCTACATACCATGACTATTTTTTTTATCTGAATCCTTACCTTCATGAAATTTCATCTTATAACTATCATGATAAGGCTGCAAATATTCATGTGACCTTTGTGATGAAAGAAATGTTGGAAAAGACAATGATGCTGGCTACCAAACCAAGTCTTCATCACCCCTATTTTCAGGCTCATAACTAGCTAAAGGAGGATAACTTTGATTGCATAAACCATCCAAAAAATTGGCTATTGGATCATTGAAAAACGAAGAGGGTTGCTGCAATTTATTGTGTATTGCTTTCGAAGAGATTATATGGCCTTTTATAAGCTTACCATCCTTTGCTTCAATATTAGTTTTTACATTTTTATTTCATAACTCAAATGAACCAAAACTTAATGACACAAAACTACCTTGAATTAATTCACATTGCTCTTCGTGTTTCAACCCTTCAACTGGATTTTCAATCTCATGGTTACTCAATGGATGTGATTTTTAAATGAATAAGTCTTCCATATAACAAGCAACATGATCCTTAATACATAAGAAGGTTGCTACCAATCTATGCTATTGTCAACTTGCTTTCTTGCTTCCTTAGTAATCTTATAATTTTCTTTAAACAATTCAAATGAAGCAAACATAAGGGTAGATAGCTTTCATCAGCAAACTCATTGTTTTCTTTATGTTCCATGTCAAAAATATAACACTGCTCACTTGGTTTAGTAATTTCATCATATTCTTCATTGTTGTCATGATTGAAATATGCATGCTGACTACTTTCCTTAAATTGATGAAATTGAACATCCTCTTGCTGATAACATGCTGCTAGTTTCTCTTCATGACTATCTTTAAGTGAATATACAAAAAAACCAGTTTCTATCTCATGGTGACATGTATCAACATCCTCTCCTTATTCTGCAAAATTTTCTTGGAAAGGAAGTATTCTTCGTTGTTCTCTTTGCCTTATTTGATTCTCAGACCTTCTAAAGTTCGGATTCCTAATTTGTGGAGTAGGTTGTTGGTACCTTACAACATGCTTGTTGCCTGAGGTGAGTTTCTCCATCATTTTCTCCATAGTCTTCATCATGACATCCAGTCTGGTATCCGAAGATGTGGTAGCTTCTTCCTTGACTACTGTCCTTTTTTTGTTTTCATTTTAGCTTTTTTAGTAAGAAAGTTGGCCTCTACTCCCACTGCATCATTTTGCATATCTTCAAGAGTTGTTGGATTTATTTCTCTCAATTGATAGGCCATTTCAACATCAAATCCATTTGGGTAATAAAACATAGCCAACCCTGGGAAAGGCTTTATGTCAGCAGGTATGGAATTGTAAATTTTATTAAATCTGCCTAAGAACTCCTGCACTGTCTCACTAGGCTGCCTCTTTAGATTCCTATACTCAGCCATAATTTGAAAAGGGTTCTTTCTAACCTCCCATATGTCAAGTAAAGTGTGCTCAAACTGTTGGAAATTAGTAATACTTCCAACTGTCAAACTTCTATACCACTTCCTAACCTCTCCTGAAAGGATTTGAGCTAAAAGGCTCGATTTGACATCTTCATGATCCACTTCCTCTAGATCTATGAAATCAATTATTTTGTTCACATGTTGCCAAGCTATAATTTTTCCCGTGCCATTAAATTGAGACAACCTTTGACCATAGTTATTTGGTAAATCATGTAGAGGAGCTTGCAGATTTAATGGAGCATTTTAGGAAGCAACTATGACTGTGGTTTTTTGAGTACTGGCTTGACTATGATTATCTTTTGGATCAGGATCACCAATACAATAAGGAGATGCATATGTAGCTTCAAAGGAATGATATAGAATTTTAAAAGGGGAATCATGTGCAGATATGTAGTCTTCATTCAGATATAGTAGATGAAGGAAAATCCTTTTGACAATTTTAGGAAAGGACACGAGGCAATTGATAAAACATAATATTATATCCTAAAGAAAATTCAAGTTTAAGTACCTTAATTTCATGTACAATCCTTCCATCTTTTTTCTGACAAGGCTTGTATTCCAATGGAGTTTCCAAATCTGATTTAAAGCTTTAGGAGTCACTAGGTCAATAATTCAACCTTTTTGTGTCTGAATGTTTTCCACCATCAACAATCAAATCTGAAACTTTGATGATCTTTCTCGAAGAATACGAAACTTTCATTTCCCTGACAATGACATTAGAGTATTAGCACTCCATAATTTCCTTTAGGTTGAAAAAGGATAATAGATGTAACCACATACCACTTTTAGGCTATAATCTAGCTCTTCTAGCCTGAGAGAGGGCTCTATCACTCAATTTGTTCAACTAATATGATATAGGTTAGGTGTAGTGCTCAACAAGTATGATTTTCAAAGTTTTGCTGCTAAGAAAGGAAACAAATCCATTGGGCATGGAGTCATGTCAAATTGATTATTTGTCCAGTGATAAGATGAAGAGAGAAAGGGTTTTTCGACAGGGGCAAGGTAGGCAATCTCGGTGATGGAATTAATTCATTGTAGGAGGGTGAGTGTGAGAAAAAATGAAAACAACACAAAGAGTATCAAACTTTAGATAAATTCTAAATGTTGTTTTAAGAGGAAAACATAGATCACTTCATAAAAATAAGTTAGAGCACTTTTTAGATGAATTTTGCATTGAACATATGGTTCTTCCAAGCATTAAGACATACATTCAAGAGATGTAAAAAACATATGACAAACTTACAACATGAAAGAAGAACAACACCATCGAAATCTGACATAGGAATCCCTGCAAGTCATCTTCTGTCTCTCATCCACTTGCAAAAATTTCAGAAAATATATCACATAACAAGTCTCTTTCTCTCCAATATGACCAACCTTTTTCTCAATTACATTCACATCATAAATAGACAAAAATGGGCTAGTTTTGACCTTTAGGGGTTGAATTCCTCATTTGGATTTCTGTTTCCAACTTCTGCAAGGAAAATAGAACTAATTGCCTAAAACTAAGGATTGCATAACTAAATATTTTCTAGGCACTTTACATTGATTCCTCAGCCCCAAATTGAGCTTGTGAGTGTGAAAATGTTTTATTACAATTAATAACACCTAAAAATAAAAATTACATCATGTTTAGACTAAGATAAGTCGCTCAAAAGTAATTATGTTTGTAAACGCAGTGCCTGGCGCTGCGTAAACTCCTAAACTTCTAGAACTGTAAAAGCACAACACTAGATGGTTGAGATGCTTTTGGTCAGTTCTTGAGTTTTTATTACAATTAATAACACCTAAAAATAAAAAGTACATCATGTTTAGACTAAGATAAGTCGCTCAAAAGTAATTATGTTTGTAAACGCAGTGCCTGGCGCTGCGTAAACTCCTAAACTTCTAGAACTGTAAAAGCACAACACTTGATGGTTGAGATGCTTTTGGTCAGTTCTTGAGTTGGTTGATAGCTAAAACACTTGCAAATAAACCTAGATATGGACACCTTCCCCTTTATAAGCTTTCCTTTACCATACAAAACCTCAAACTTCGACAAATCCTCCTATAGACAAAAACGCAGTGCTTGTCTTAGAAGCACAACACCATCTCCTTTTTATAGTTTAAGTCGTCAAGGATGTTTATAGAAAATATGCAACCACTAATGATGATGATGAAACTGTAATGGCCATGCTATATACCCCATTCCATCATCCTTTGACCAAAAATGTAAAATGTCCAACTTCACATAAAAAACCCTAATGCTAGTTAGGGCACAAAATGCTACAAAGATGCTTCTTCAAAATGGATTTAGACTTATGACTAGGTGTTTCTGCTAGGGTAAATTTGGCAAAAAATAATCACCTAGAACCCCAACCCTATAAACAAGCATACTTTTTAGGTAAAATCCAAAACACAAAACTGTGTTACTTCACCCCTTCCAACATTCAGATTTTGGTTGCCTCAACCAATAGGTCTAATCTTCCCATGTCTTTATCTTGTAATTCCTTTAACTGTTGTTTAGTGGCTCTTAGTTATTTCCTCATAGATAGTATCTTCTTGCATATATTCTTCCTTTTCCTGTGAAGTGTAAGGCATATTCTCAAAATTTATTTGGCATCATCCATGAATGGTTGATATATGTCCATAAGATCACTCCATTTCTTTCACATCATTTTATCCCAATGATAGAGTTGAAAGATCTCTCTGTGAGCCTCTTTTAGTTGCATTCTCAACTTGTTAAAAGTGTGCTACCCCTCATCTACCTCCATATTCTCCTCTTGCACTGCCTTCCTCTTCTTGGATCTGTAGCTTCTTAGATGAGGATCTTGTGATCCTAGCTGCTAGTATTTCTACCTTATTAACACCTTCTTTGATTACTTTCTCTTTTTCCTTGGACTTGACAACAAGTGGTGTAGCTTTAACCATAGGCACATCTTCACTAGGTTGAGTTGTTTTTTCTAGAATAACCTTCTTTACATTCCTATTTTCTTGCTACAACTATGCAATCATGAAATGGGCCTTCTTCAATTGTTCCTGTAATTCTGCAATCTCCCTGACCTTATCATCAATCACCTCAACTTCTGGTATGGTATCCATGGTCTCAAATGTTTGCTCCAAGGGAAATTTTTTGGCAGCAGACCTAGTGAGAGGTTTCTTAGGGGCAACCAACACCTCTATGGAAAATTTTGGTTTCTTTCCTTTCTTCTTTCTTGTAGACTGTACTGTAGATGAGGGCCTCTTCACTGAGATTACAACTAGTGATTTAATTTCCTTTACCACTATTGAGGGTGCCTCCTTCTTGGTCAAGGGAGTAGTTGGAACATCATCCACTAGTTTTGAATAATCAACAAATGATTGCCATGATATTTTTCTTTTACTTAGCTCCTTCAAAACCAATAACTTAGTTAAGGAAAAATGGAATAGGCTAGGTTCCAAATGACTTTGTTTTCCTTTTACTTTATCTTCCATCTTGTAAAGACTCCTAAATAGGTAAAAAGGAAAATTTAAGGATATTTTTCCAGTGAAAAGCATTATGAGTATGAAGTGGTATTGATAAAATCTTCCAAACCTTCCCTCACATGTGAAATAGGTCTGAATAGATTGCAAAAGCTTGCTATGATTTTCCAATAAATACTCTTTAGGCACAATTGACCCATACTTCTTGTCTCTGTATTCATGTTTCAAAAAATCTCTGTAATGGACGATATCAAGGGGTATTCCCTTGAACCATTGTTATGCCTGAAGGGGAATCTCTGTTGCAGTTGCTATTGTGACCTCTATAACTAGAAAGGTGAATGTTCTTATCTTAGCCTCAAATCCATCAAATTTCTTGGAAAACTCCTTAGTCAATTGTAGATTGTACCCTTGAATCTTTTCACAAAACCTCATACACCCCACTTGCTCAAAAGCCATTATGATAGCTGGGTCTAAGTTAATATATGAGAGATCTTGTCATTCAAACTAGACAATATCACCTCCCTTGTTGTTTCTTTCATTTGGAGTTGACATGACGTTTTTTGCAGCAGTTAATAGTCAAAGGTTTAAGGAAAACTTGTTTTGTGAAACCAATGTAACCTATGATGATGATTAGTAAATAACAAGAGACTAATCAACACAAACCTTTTTAAAAAAACCCTAAAAGAACTTGTAAATGTTTGATACTGGTGGCAAAATATTCAAAGGGACAGGTGTAGCGCCAGAGGCATAGTGAATGAGAAAATGGGATTTCCAACCATTCTTAAGCACACAGACTTATGACAAGGAGCTTCAATTCAGTGTAATGGCTTGGTTATATTTATATTGGAGGATACAAATAATTTTTTTATAGCTTGGCAAAGGCAAGTGCAAAATATGGTGCACTGTATGGAAGCGTAGTGATTAGGAGAAAGCGCAATGAAATAGGCAAAAGTGCAACGATGGAGAAAAAACGGCAATAATGAAAATGGTGTCTTGCATGTTTTTACACTATTTTTCTCAACTCATGCGTGTAATTTGGAAACAATTGAAAACAAGGGTACTAAAATAAGCTTAAGTTTGCACCTGTGAAAGAGATTTGACCACCGATTTCCGAGAAATGTAGTGCTATGTGGAAACACAACGCCCCTATATGATCACACCACAAGCTTCCGATGGAATTGAAAACAAGTTAAGTGATCTTGGATGAAAGAAACCATGCAAATAAATTCCTACTATGTCCAAGAGCGGAGTTGATGGTGATAATCATGATTGCAAATCGAAATGATGAATGTGCAACACCTTGTTGAAAGCACAACAATCTGTCCTCTTGATCATTGTACCCTTGCTGAGGTCATGACCACTCATGAAATGACATATAAACTGACCCAAAAACCTACAAATCCATGCCCATGATGACAAAGCAGAGCACACAATCCTTCTCATGATTTCTTAATGCAACTTGACACCTAGACCTACTTAACTTAACCCCTTAGGATATAAAAGACAATCTTTGTGACTCTTGACACACTTACATATTTACAATGAATAATACAAAAAATTATTCCAACCTAAGACTTGAAGCTTGATCTTCCTCAATATCATAGCCACTCCTTTATACTTTTGACAAAATTTATTTATGACTACTATGACTATAGGATACTGATAATATGACCAGACTATTGAGTGTTTGGATGATAATGGAGAACAAAGAATCTTGCAGGGTAAGAAGAGGAAACATTAGTTAGCAGGCAAAGTGCAGTCACAGAAAAGGGTGTGTGTTATTTGCAATGCATATTTCTAGTGATAAAGGTAAGGATGTTGATGATGCAGAGGTATTAAGCAGGTACCTGAACTTTCATCAGTTTCAAGATGTGTTTCCAGCAGATATTTCAAAGTTTTTGCCTCACAAAGAAGTGGAATTTTCCATTGAGTTGGTACCACGGGAAGCACCATCATCGAATGCACCATACAATATGAGCACACTAGAGTTAGTAGAGTTGAAGTTACAGTTAAAGGAAATGCTTGACAAGGGATACATTAGGCCAAATATATTGCGTTGGGGTGCACTAGTGTTGTTTGTGAAGAAGAAGGATGGTACTCTCAGGCTATGCATTGCTTACAGGAATTTGAACAAGGTGTCCTTCAAGAACAGGTATCCGTTGCCGAGGAATGATGACTTGTTCAAGCAGTTAAAGAGAGTAGTAGTGTTCTCGAAGATTGATCCAAGATTAGGATACCATCAGGTGCACATTAAGAGAGAGTACATTTACAAGACAACTTTATGGACCAAGTATGGGCATTATGAGTTTGTTGTAGTTCCATTTGGTTTGACTAGTGCTCTAGCTACTTTTATGTGCTTGATGAATAGTGTATTGCATACTTATCTTGACAATTTTGTTATTGTATTCATTCATGACATCTTGATATATTCTAAAAATGAGGAAGAACATGCTGATCAATTAGCAACAATGTTGAGATTACTGAGAGAGCATAAGTTGTATTCTAAGCTTGGTAAATGCAGTTTCTTTCAGATATAGGTATATTACTTGGGACATGTTGTTTCAAAGGAAGGCAAAGCAGTAGCTCCAGAGAAGATAATAGCTATCATGGAGTGGGAAACTCCTAGAAATTTGGATGAGGTAAGATCATTTATGGGTCGTAGGTTATTATAGGAGGTTCATCAGGAACTTCTCTTGCATTACATATCTGATTACGTCACTATAGAGGCAATGTAAGAAATTTGAATGGATAGAGGAATGTACAACAAGTTTTGAGCAATCAAAGCAGTTGTTGACAAATGCTCTAGTGTTAAAGATTGCAGATCCAAACTAATAATTTGTGGTTTTGACAGATGCTTGCAAGAGAAGACTTGGTGGAGTCCTTATGCTGGAAGGACATGTAGTGTGCTATGAGTCACGAAAATTGAATGAGTGTGAGAAAAATTATCTGACACATGATCTTCAGTTGGCAACGATCATACATGCATTGAAGATGTGGAGACGCTATCTTCTTGACAGGAGGTTTGTATTGATGGGTGATCATAGTCGATTGCGGTATCTATTTTACTAACCAAATATGAATGCCAAGCAAGCTATATGGTTTGCCACAGTCACCGAGTTCAAGTTTAAGGTAAGGTACATCAAGGGTAAGGAGAATAAGGTTGCAAATGCTATTAAAAAGAGAGTATAGGTGAATCACATAACAACTATGAGTTCACATGGGAGAAACTTACATGATTAGATCTCACAGGCAAGACAAAAGGATGGCAGGTACATAGATCTTATGCACAAGTTACAACAGGGTAAAGGTGGTTAGGATGTAGAATATCATCATACAATAGATGGTTTAATCATATTTAGGGACAAGATGTATGTGTCAAACAATAGTGAGCTCAAGAAGACTATATTGCAAGAGTTTCATGCAAACCCAAGATACCAGAAGAAATTGACAACAGTGAAGAAATTTTATCATTGGACAAATCTGAAGAAGGAAGAGGAAGAGTTTCTGGCTAGATGTTTGGATTATCGGTAGGTAAAAGAATAATGTAAGCATCCAAGTGGACTTCTATAGCCAATTCTGATTCCAGATTGGAAGTGGGATGTGATTTCCATGGATTTCATCACAGGTGTTCCGAGGACATTTAGACAACATGATTCCATCATGGTTGTGGTGGACAGGTTGACAAAGGTCTCACACTTCATTCCAGTGAAATCTAAATATTCAGCTAGTGATGTGGCATAGGTATTCACCAATGATGTAGTGAGGTTGCATGGTGTTCCAAGGAAGATTGTGTAAGACAAGGATGTTAAGTTAACTTCCAAGTTTTGGAAGGAGCTGTTTGCAAGTTTGGGGATAGAGTTGACATTCAACACAACTTATCTTCCGCATACAGATGGATAGACATAGAGGGTCAACAATATATTGGAGGACATGTTGAGGATGTATGTGATGCATTAGTAGAGGAGATGGGAGGAATACCTTCCATTGGTTTAGTTTACTTACAAAAATGGGTACTTGGAATCTTTGAGGATGAGTCCGTTTGAGGCATTGTATGGGTGGAGTTGTAATAATCCCATCTGTTGGAGTGATCAAGTGAACATGGTATTGATAGGACCATACATGTTGGTAGAGATGGAACAAGAAATGTAGGTTATCAAGAAGAATCTAAAGGCAGCACAAGATAGGAAGAAAATTTATGCAAATCAGAATAGGTTGTTTAAGGAGTTTCAGGTTGGGGAACATGTGTATTTACACATCAATCCAAAGAAGAGCTCCTTGAGGATAGGATCATGTGCCAAACTGACACCTCGATTTTGTGGACCTTCCAAGATTCTTGAGAGGATTGAACTAGTAACCTATTGACTTGCATTTCCTCCAATAGTGAAAGTCCATGATGTTTTCCATGTGTCATTTCTTAAGAAGCATGTTAAAAATGCTGATCATGTGATTGAGTGGTCCATATTGTAGGTGGATCTTGATGAAGAAATCTAGCTGAAACCTTAGTGTATATTGCAGAGAAAGATGCTCATGCTCCAGAATCAAGCAATTGAGCATATTAAAGTGCAATGGATGCACTTTGGGCTTGATGAAGCTACATGGGAGATGGCAGATCAGATGCAGGCTATGCACTACATGAAAAAAGGACGTTGGTGAGGGTTGACAAATGTCACCATAAGATCATTGGTGATGGTCAAAAGAGCCTCTGTAAAAAAAAACTGAACGTCACCAAAGGTGGTGTTGCCAAAAGTATAGGTGTTGTGGTGACATTCAAGGTTCGTCACCAATAATGATTTATAATGATGGATAGTGATCGTGACCATTTCATATGAGAAATGATGACAGATCTTAACCTCTGTCACCAAAAAAATGAACTTCACCAAAGGTGGTGTCATGAATAATACAGGTGTTGTGGTGACATTCAAGGTCCGTCATGAATAATGATTTTAATGACGGATAATGACCGTCACTATTTCATATGAACAACAATTTTTTGTGATGGACCTTTCATGGTTGTCACCATTGATGCATATATATGGTAACATTCATTGATCGTCACCATTTCATATTTTGGTGATGGTCGAAAAATGTCAACATAAGCTCATTGATGATGGTAAAAAAGCCTCTGTCACCAAAAGTATAGGTGTTGTGGTGATGTTCAAGGTCTGTCACGAATAATGATTATAATGACAAATAGTGACCGTCACCATTTCATATGAACAACGCCAATTTATAGTGATGGAAATTTCATGGTTGTCACTATTGATGCATATATATGGTGGCATTGGTTGACCGTCACCATTTCATATTTTGGTGAGGGTCAAAAAATGTCACCATAAGCTCCTTAGTGATGGTAAAAAGAGTCTCCGTCACCAAAAATTGATCATCACCATTATATATAAATATCAGGGCACGATGGAATTGAACCACCAATCTCTTGCTTGTAAAGAAGGTGCTCTTTGATTGAGCTAGCACCCTTTAAAGAATTAGACTTTTAAAAATTAGACCTTTAAACTTTATAAATTGTTTTTTTTGTTGACTAGTAGAATCAGCAATGGTGGTGGTATCGTACTCGCGTTACACAGGGTCGAAGCCCACCGGCTACCACTATAACCTCTAGGAGGAACTGGCCAGCTCGCAAGAACAGCCCTCGATTAAGATGAGACTCGAACTCGTGACCTGCACAGTGGCACAAATGACTTAGAAGATCGTTTGCTAGCCACGAGACCAAACCTCTGCTGGTGAAACTTTATAAATTGTAAATTCTAGAACTTTCAATAAATTATAAAACTTTGTAAAGTCTTGGCATTTTTTTTACTAAACAAGAACCACAAGATTGCATTGTCACTGCTTTTGTGGTTGTTGTGGCTCTTGTGGAACCTAGGATATCACAAATTATTATCATGTTAAATATTTTAATTATTTCAAACTCATCATGTCGTCTAGGTTTTCTATTCTATCTGAAAGACTAACATTACAAGACTACATAATATTAATTCATATGTTATTTTCTTCCTAGATGGCTGACCTGACAACTATATCAAGTTGGCAATAAAAATTAAATGTAGAGACTAATAATATTACCTTATACAACACAATTCAAAATACAATATAAATTAAATATAGACACAACAATATTTTATACAATGGAAATTCACAATACAAGGTAGATATAAACAAAACATTATTCTATACACTGAAAATTCTAATTAGGAAGAAAATAGCTTGAAAGAATGAGTTTTTGTAATACCTCTTGACACAAAAATATGTTAAACCAACCATGTCAATTTTGGAAACTTCTGTAGAGTCAAACTCTTCATTAGCCTACAAAATAGATAGAATACAAATGAATTGTCTATGGTTCCAAAAGATCAACAAAAAAGAGATCATTGCACATGAATTTGTATAATGAGCATGCAATAACAAACTTGAATGCATAATCTTCACATTTAAATAGAATAATAGCAAACTAGTCAGACTTCTTCAAGATATTTAGCCGTGGAAATATGATATTCCATCTTTAATGTATGAGCCTTTATGAAGTAATGTTTTTTATCCTATCATCAAAAACCAATGAAAGAATTAGAGAATCCCATCAAACCATGCCAAAATTGGGAAATAAAATGAGACTGATTATTTACGAAATGGCACTTATCTCTTTAAACCCTAAATGTTGAAATAATACACCAACATTCATTCTACAATATACCAATTAACTTCACTCTTGTCTGTTAGACTCCTATAATTTGCAACCAATTTAAGTTAAGCTATTATATTCAATAGCTGGTGGAGAATTAAGAAACAAAACTATAATATTGTGTAATTCTTGTAATAAAATTGATTTTAATGAAGTCAATTGATGCATTCTAGCAATAATGTCGAAGTTAATTGGTGTATTCTAGCAAGCTCACTACCTAATCATAACAAGGCTCTTGGAAAAAGAGATTTGCAATATGCACTTGCAAGAGCCCTGAAAAGAGAGGAAACTTTAGAAACAATTATGAAGGCAATGGCTATTGAAAATGAACTAAAACTTTTGGTTAAACAATGAGAGGAAGATGCACCGTGTGGAAAGATGATGCTCTATTTTCGAGAAGACAAAATTAAGAGACTGGAGGCAGTTGCTTCTGACAAGATGTCTATGGAAGCACATGTTTTAGAAGAGAATAATGTGTTAATGGAGGAGCTACAAATTCTAAGGAACCATCTCGATCACAATCTTGAAGTGACAAGGTTTGAAATGGAAAATATAAGGTTGATGGAACAACTAAGAAGGTACCAAGAATCTTATGAGGGTGGAGATATAGAGAAAATGTCAGAACATATAGTTGTATTACAAGATCAGTTACTCAAAGCTTATGCATGAGTAGGACCTTTGTAGGTTTTAACCCCATACATAAATTACCTACATACGAATTCTAAAACACATAAAATAAACAACGCGAGAGCATAACACATAAAACACATATACACAGAGATTTTCCCCTGGATCCCAAAACCAGGACTACCAGCTTGATTTTTCATTATGTTCTTTTCAATGTTATAAT
Source organism: Pinus taeda (assembly GCA_000404065.3). Classification (NCBI taxonomy): domain Eukaryota; kingdom Viridiplantae; phylum Streptophyta; class Pinopsida; order Pinales; family Pinaceae; genus Pinus; species Pinus taeda. The sequence goes on from APFE030402191.1 coordinate 44,080, forward strand.
ACATATTTATACATGCCGAAGCATCCAATACCATGGACCGAAAACCATCACGTCCAAAAACATGTGCGAAAATCATGCACAAAACCATAGGTGGATCCGCCCAACATAACATAGGTTCCAAAACCAAAATTTTCTGAGGCGCTGTCCTAGACCCCATAGAGTGGGGTTACCTACACCCCTCAAACCTCCTATGACCCCCCTACTACGCAATTAGCACAACGAAGGGGGGGCTCTTCCCCCCCTCTAACCACCAAGTTAACTACGTGGGTTAGTTGTGGAAAGAATATAACACAACCCAAAATTCTCCCACTTGTTGTTTTCTTTCCACAGGGGGCCACAAGAGAGCTTAGTCATTTATCTAGCCCTGCAATGCCCATTGTTTCTCTACACCAAGAGAACTTCTCAGAGCTCACATATTTTGTCAATGCATCTACAGTATTCTCCAAAGTGTCCACCTTTACCAACAAAACCTTTTTGTCTTCTATCATATCCCTCACAAAGTGATATTGAACATCAATGCGCTTTGTCTTTGAATGATATGAAAGGTTCTTTGCCAAGAAAATTGCACTTTGGTTATCACAGTCTATCCTTATGGCTCCTTGTACTAACCCCATACTTGAACACAATCTCTGTAACCAAATTGCTTCCTTGCTTGCATGAGTGGTTGCCATGTATTCTGCCTCTATAGTTGATAGTGCCACTACAGATTGTTTCTTACTCATCCAACTAACTGCATCTCCAAATAGGTTAAACACATACCCACTTGTAGATATTCTCTGATCCAGATCTCCAACCCAGTCTTTAGCAACAAAGCCATGAATATCCAACACCTTTTCCAATCCTAGTCTTCCTTGGTAGCACAGACCATAATCACTAGTACCATGCAAATACCTGAAAACCCGTTTCACTATTGTCCAATGCTCCTTTCCTAGTTTTGACATAAACCTGCTCAATACTCCCACTGCATGTGCAATGTCTGGTCTAGTACAGACCATTGCATACATCAGGCTACCAATTACACTTGCATATGGAATGCGGGACATGTCCTCTTCCTCTTCTTGTGTATTGGGACATTGTTCAGCGGATAACCTCACACCTACAGGGATAGGAACCTTCACAAGTTTACTATCCTGCATATTAAACCTCTGCACTATTGTCTCGAGATACTTCCTCTGGTTTAACCAAAGCTTCATCTTAGCTTGATCTCTTTTAATTTCCATGCCCGAAATATAGTTTGCAACACCAAGATCTTTCATGTCGAATTTGGAGGACAATTAGGTCTTCAAATCCTGGATAATTTCTTTGCCATTTCCAACCAGCAACATATCATCCACATACAAGACCATATAAATAACACAGTCACCAATTAATTTAAAATACACATAGTGATGTGATTTGCTTCTGGTGAAGCCAAGTCCCCATATAAATGTATGAAATTTCTGATACCACATCCTTGGTGATTGTTTTAACCCATATAGAGACTTCTTTAACTTGCATACCAGTTCTTTCTTACCCTTCGCTGCAAATCCTTGAGGTTGCTTCATGTAAATTTCCTCTTCCAGATCCTTGTGAAGAAATGTTGTCTTCACATCCATCTATTCTACCTTAAAATCAAAAGCAACAACAACAGATAAAAGTAATCTAATAGAAGTTACCTTGACAACATGGGAAAAAATATCGCCAAAATCAATTCTCGGCACCTGGGAATAACCTTTTGCTACCAACCGAGCTTTCTATTTCTCCACTTTTCCTTTTGCATTGATCTTCCTTTTGAACACCCATTTGCTTCCAATGGGTTTCCTTCCAGCCGGCAAATCCACCAGATCCCAAGCCTCATTTTTGTGCAAAGATGCCATTTCATCAACCATGGCCTCTTTCCAGAGTTTTCCATCGTATGAATCTACTGCTTCCTTCACAGTTCTGGGATCATCGTCATTAATAGATAAAGAAAAATTTGAACATAAAGCAAATGGACTATACCTTTGAGGTCACTTTCTTTCTCGAATTGATCTTCTCACAGCCAGAGTTTGTGGCTCTTCATCTTATGATTCCTCCTCTGTTGTAGAGTTTGATTATTCCTCCTTTAGCTCAAACTATATCTTCTCAGGTTCCTTTCATTGGACTTAATATTTAATAGTATCTTTCACCTCTTTGAACACCACATCTTGGTTGTACACAACCTTCCATGTGACTAGGTTCCAAAGCTTATAACCCTTTAAACCATCCTTATACCCAATAAAGATGCACTTTTCAGATTTACTATCCAACTTCGGTTGTTTCTCCTTTGGAACATGTACATATGCATCACATCCAAATACCCTCAGATGTGAAAGAGAGGGTTTCTTACCAGTCCATACCTCTTGTGGAGTCTTACCCTCCAATGTTGATGAAGGTGTCCTGTTGACTAGGTAACATGCAGTATCCACCGTCTCTACCCAGAATTCCTATCCTAACCTGGCACCACTAAGCATGCTTCTTGCCCTTTCCATCTATGTCTTATTCATTCTTTCTACAACTTCATTTTGCTGACCTGTATATGGAGTAGTCTTCTTTCATGCTATACCACACTTCTTACATAATTCTTCAAATTCCTTACTGCAAAACTCTCCACCGTTATCTATCCTCAACACCTTTATCATCTTCTCTATCTGGTTTTCCACCAGAGCCTTAAATTCTTTAAACCTGTCAAAGACTTCAGATTTATTCTTAAGGAAATATATCCATGTATTCCTTGAGAAGTCATCTATAAATGATACATAGTACACAGACTTACCCAGTGATGGAACCTTCACAGGTCCAAACACATCACTATGCACAAGCTCTAATATATGTTTCGCCCTCTTACCACCAGAGAGGAAACTCACCCAATTCTGCTTCCCATATACACAATTTTCACAGAAATCAAAATCTAGAGAACTATTACTCATACCTTCTACCATACCTTTACTATGAAGTATTCGAAGGCCCTTCTCTCCAATATGTCCAAATCTTTGATGCCACAACATGGTCTTCTCTCTAGAGACCACGAGATTTTCTGCTCCACTTTCAGGAACCACAGAATTGTTGTAGCCATCAACAACCGTGCTACCTTTCAGCTTGTATAGAGTTCCAATCTGAACTCCCCACATCAATACCAGTGCTCCCCGAACCATCTTGTAGGTATCCTTCTCAAACACTGTTTTTACACCTACATCATCCAACTTGATTACAGAAATAAGATTTCTGGCCAATGCAGGAATATGCAGAACACTTGGAAGTGTTCTAACCCTTCGACCTTGCAACTTCAACTTTACTTTTCCGTGACCAACGATTCTAGCCTTCCTATCATCCCCTAATAAGACATCACCACCATCGTATTTCTCATACTCGCAGAACCACCCTCTATGGGGAGTGAAGTGAAAGGATGCACCTGAGTCAATCAACCATGCCTCATGATCTACATGTGTACTTGAAGAAGCCAAGTACACAGCCACACCTTCATCTGAGGTGGTTTTGGCCTCTGCAGAAGGAGAATCATCAGATCCCTTTCCTTTATCAGGAGCTTTAAATTTACAGTCCCTTTTGTAGTGCCCTTCCTTTCCACATTTCCAGCACACCACCTTACAGGTTTTCCTGGAGATTTAGCTCTCCCTCTAGATTTTAATCTTCCACTCGATGATTTTTTTTTTTGTTCTGGGATTGTCCTCGTACAGAAAAAGCATCACCATTCTGTCTCTCCATATTTTTCTGTCTCATCTCCTCCGTCAGCAAGGATAAGACTATTTCATCAAACAATAAGGCAGTTGCATTGATACCTATTACAATAACTAGACTATCCCACGAATCTGGTAGAGAACACAACAAATTGATGCACTTATCATCATCTAAAATTTTAATATCAATAGATGCTAACTGACTTACCACAGTATTAAATACGTTCAGATGCTATGTCACTGAGTCTCCATCTTTCATCCTCAGGTTATACATTTTTTTTCCGTAGGAATAGTTTATTCACCAGAGACTTAGATTGGTACAAAGTCCATAACTTGTCCCACAAATCCTTTGTCGTAGCTTCCCCTGATACATTCAACAATACTGAATTTGAGACACACAATCGTATTGTGCTCTTTGCCTTTCGATCCAAATTCTTCCATTCTTCATCAGACACTCCCATTGGTTTAGTAACCAGATCTACCACGATCCACTGATCTTTATCCACCAACAAATCCTCCATCTTGAGTTTCCACAACTCGAAACTCTGACCATTAAATTTCTCGATCTCTATCTTTCCACTGGTCACCATCTTCTTTCACCACCAGAATCGATCTCGTAGATCTCCCACTGAACAGGGTCTACTACAGGCCCGCGTGAAACCCCTCAGCAACAAAGGCGTCCCCTTGAAGCCAAAACAGCTCTAATACCAAATGTATGTTTTAACCCCATACAGAAATTACCTGCATACGAATTCTAAAACACATAAAATAAACAATGCAAGAGAATAACACATAAAACACATATACACAGAGATTTTCCCCTGGATCCCAAAACCGAGACTACCAGCTTAATTTTTCATTATGTTCCTTTCAATGTTATAATACATATTTATACATGCCAAAGCATCCAATACCATGGACCAAAAACCATCACGTCCAATACCATGGACCAAAAACCATAGCGTCCAAAAACATGTGCGAAAATCGTGCACAAAACTATAGGTGGGTCCGCCCAACCTAACATAGGTTCCAAAACCAAAATTTTATGGGGTGCTGCCCCAGACCCCATGGAGTGGGGTTACCTGCACCCCTCAAACTCCCTGTGACCCCCTCACTATGCAATCTGTGCAACAAAGGGGGGGCCCCACCCCCCCGCTAACCACCTGGTTAACTATGTGGGCTAGTCGTGGAAAGAATAAAACACAACCCAACAACCTTAACCTTGTGAACTATAAGGAATCATTAGAAGCAAAGATTTTTTCTCCATCATTGAGGAGAATGAATTGCTTCGCAGAAAAGTTGATATGTATCGAAGGGAAGCAAAAGCTCTTCATAATAAATTGTGCTTCTGCCTAGAAGCCAAATAAAATTTGGAAAGGCATGTTGATGATTTGATGATCCATTTTGACAAGATGAAGATTTCAGATGTTGATGGAGTAGCGTAGTTGAATTCTGTAGTGCACGATCCAGAGTTGAAAGAGGAGAAACCATTTAGAGATGGTTCATCAGCAGAAAGGGAGGTAAATATTTAGTTGAAGTAATTAGTGCAACTAGTCAACGTGAAGCAAAATCTAAAGGAACAACCCTTTTTTTGGATGGGAAGTTGATGATTTAGGCAAAAAGGTAAAGGAGTAGGTTGAAGATAATGAAATGGTGATTATCATGTATGAGAAAGCCATGCAAGAAATGGATGAAATAAGGAAAGATAAGGAATATGCACGTGAAATGAATGAAAAATCCCAAGCGTTGTTTCATTTTTTCAAAAATCAAGTGGAGGAACTTGAGAAAGAAATTAAAGAAAGGAATCATAAATTTTTAAGCAAGGGAGACATGTATAGAAAGGATGATTTCCCAAATATCTTGCTAGATGGAACAAGTGCTATAAATTATAAAGTATAAGATATAGTTCTTCATCTTAGAAAATAGATTGAAGAAATTCTAGTGAAATTGTAGTGTACATCAGAAGAGAATGAAAGACGACTTAAGCTATATGAAAAATCAATGTGAGAAAGAGATGATGTAAGAAGAATGTGGTGGAATTCTAGAGGTAAGAGAATTTGTGGAGAGCATGTCCTAGGCATGGAAGATGGAACAATGGTAAATGGAGTAGGTTGTGAAACCTTAATTCAAAGGCATGAAGAAGAAATTCCAGACAATGTTGAAACTACATTATTGCAGGAACATGCTAGTATCAACGGGGATGGAAAAGTAGAATCGGAGGTGATCCATATGAGAATGGAGGTTGAGGAGTGTCAAATGAAATCAAAGGAGATAACTGAAGAGAATGAAAGATTAATTGACATGTATGAGAAGGCAATGCAAGAAAAGGATGGCATTAGGAAACTATTACAAGACACTGTACAAAATAAGGTTTCCACTGAATTAAATGCAACTAAAAGGGGAATTATAGAATCTCAAGAATTGAGAAACGAGACTGGACAACTAGAAATGGGGATTGTGCCTAAAAATTATTCCAATGAAATAAGGATAGAGTTGAAAGATGGTAAAATATATCCGAAATTTGGCATGAAAGATGATGGACATCAAGAGGAGACAAGGGGAACGCCAGGAGCATCAAATAATGGGAATATGTCACAAAAATAATTTTGTTTGCCTCCTCTAATGTTAAGTAAGAGCATCCAAAGCATAACTTAGAACTATGGAAACAAGAAATGATTGATGACATTCAAAATCATCAAATAGAGCTCAGGAGGATGTCTCAAGAGAACGGAAAATTAGTTAAGATGCATGAGAAATCTATATTTGAGAGAAATGTATTAGTAAAGTTGTGGCAGAAGGTAGTAGATCATAGCTGCTTTGAAGCATGCCGAGAATATAGATCTTTTGAAAGGAGATAGATGCCATAACATTTCCAGAAGTCTTCGTATTGTATCGGGGATCCCCTTTCGTTCTTCTGTCACAAAAGAAATTGAAGGTCTCGAGGGAATGAAGCAACGAGGAGAAGAAAAGGACATTCAGATTTATGAAATTCATCATGGTATATTTTTTACCCACAAGGAAGGTGCAGTGGTTGTTTAGGAGCAGTCTGACTTTGGAAAAAACATGGATGACAATTTAGACTCTGATAGAATCTTTAGCTTGTTGAAAAAAGAGGCGGATGAACTCCAATTGAAAATGATGGAAATGGCAGCGAATATGAGAAACTATTGGTAATGTATGAGGAAATTACAAATGATAATGATAAGATGAGAAAAATATTACATAAAACTAATCAAGAACTATAAAAATACACACAAGAGAGGACACTTTTCTCTAGGGACATAAAGGATCTCAAGTCCAAGCTAAAGAGCCTGATAAACAATAATGAGGATATGGTAATGGGGAATGAGAAAGTTATTCAACAAGTGGATGCATTAAATGTAAGAAAAGACTCATCAAATAATGTTGATTCTTGTTTTTCAATAAACCAATCTGATGAACTCTAGTCATTGACAGTTGAAAATGAGTCGGGCACATATGTGGTGAAATCAAGGGAAGCAACCAGAGTGGCATTTTTTGCAGCAAATATAGGGAATTGTGATGTGCTTTTTCCTAACTTGCATGCATGGGTTGGAGAGATGCTTAAATCCTTGTAAAAATATGAACATGAGGTGCAAAAAATATTTCAAGAGATGGATGTCAATCTTGGAAAATGTGGATTATCAATGGATAACCTTGACATTCTTATAAAGAAGTTTTAAATTAGTATGGATTTAATTCAAGGACAGGTTATAGAACTTCTCTTTAGTATTGCATTAAATGAGAAAAAACTTTAGGCTAAGCAGTTAGAGCTTGAACATCGAGAAATGAGACTTCAAGAATCTAAACATAGTAAAGGATATTTAGGCATCTCTTAAGTGATGAAAGATACAAATGGGCTAAAAATGGTTCTAAACTATCGAGGGAAAAAGATCTAATTTTCCATTGGGAGAAAATGCTTCAACATGAAATAGGGCAAGATCCAAGCTAACTTTTGCATAAGAGAGGATAAAAGAGATTACTCGAGGAGTTGACAACTTGGGCTTGATGAACATATCTCACAATGAGATGGATTTTTTTAGAAAGGAATCAGCCTCTGAAACAAGAAATTGCTCATAAAAACATGAGATTGACACGATATAAAAGTGTGTCCATAAAATCCATGGAAAGAAAGTTTGGGTCTCTAACAAATTCAGTGATCTTGAGACACTGTCGTGTGATTTTTTTTCATCTAAAGAGTACTGGAAGTCTCAAGAATCATGGGAAAATGAAAAAGTAGAAACATTTGGTTCTCTTGTGAGGGAAAAGATGGAGGAAATGTCTCTTCTACAAGTTGATAAGAAGGCACTAGAAATTGTGTTAAAGCAAACTATGGAGATTGGGGAAATTATACAAGTTGAGGTATGTGATTTCATAGAGAAGGTTCAACTTGTTGAGCATCAAAGAGTTGATGCTGAGAAGATAGTGGTAATTATTCAATTTAAAAATCATGTTGTTTCATCACCAGATTTAGGGTCATCTTCAGAATAAGTTCCTACACATCTTGGCAAGGTTGCATCCTTGTTTAAAGGTGAAGAAGAAAGAAATAAGCTCTTTACTGCCTTGAAAAAAATTCTCAGATCAAGGAAAGGAATATTATAAAATCCTCAAATATCCTATATCCCAAACTTACCCGATAATCAACTTTATGGAGACCTATATGGAAAACTAAAGAGATTCCATTGTGCACTAAATGAATCTATGGTTAGTGGGCAATGCTAATTTCTCTTTGATGCTCATCCGAAAGGTTATTTAGAAAGACAACTCTAGAAAGAGATCTCAGGCACATTGGAATGCTTGTGAAAAATGTCAACAGTCAGTTAGATGTAGCTATCATCACAAAAATAAAGCCACTTTGTAGTTTAAGATTATAACAAATTTTTAAAGGTGTTAATTTACAAGATTTAGGGAGTGAGTCACCCAGTTTCAAGGTAGTTGAAGTTTCTTTAGATGTATTGTAATGGAAAATACTAAACGCCATGTAGTAAGCCAATGATTATCTCATTGTCTTTACATCTAATTCTTAGATGAGACTAAAGTGATATTCAATGAACAAAATGTAAAGTAGTAAGCCAATGATTTACTTACTGTAGGTGTCCTTTTTGAGTTACTCCCTTATCGAGTTATCCTTTTATAAGGGGTAGAGAATAGTATTTTCTAAAATAAAAAATGGACAAAGATATTCAAATTTTGTCTATGCATATTGTTGATGTCATATATGTTATCCTATTAATGATTTCCACTTTGAGGCATGGGTATTTGAACAGGGAAAATTTTAAGGATCAGAATTTATCTTAAAGATTAGAAACCTTGGTGAATCCTACTAATCCATAATATGCAAACTATAAAATGCTTGGTGATATTTTAGTAAAAATATTCAAACTTCTAATGATTTTATATAGTCTCTATAAAATTTTGGCAATTTTGAAAGTAAAATATGTTTTTCTTACAAAATTTAGGTGAACCATTTTTATGAAAAAATGGGAATTGGCGAATCTTTTTTTTGGAAAAAGCATGGAAAAATAGCCTATCTACGAATATTAGCCTGTAAAATTTTCCCTAGATATTTCCTTTTACATAACACCCAATATAGGCTTTTCCAAGTGAGACTATGAAGTATAGATCCTCTTGTTCACCTCATAATTCCACCATTGGTGTATGGCCTCAAAAAAATAGAGAGGAGAGGTGGTTGATGGATGGGTTTTGTAATTATTCCTACTTGATTTTGTACTTGTGACAACTGATTAACTTGGAAGAGCGATCAACACTAATAAAGGGTTTCTGTAATTCTTCTTACTTGTTTATGAACCTGTGGCAAGTGATTAATTGGGCAGAGCCATAAATAATAATATCAATGAATCCCCCTCCTTATGCTCAAGTTAATAGAGAAATAGAGATGTTTCCATGAGTTATTGATATGCATTTCACATATAAATAGAGTCTAAGCCCCCATGTGTACACTTGAAACTAGAATGGCTACATGGTATCCCGAGAATGTACATTATCACCTCACACATTCTCCTTGTGCTTTTAGTTAGTGCTTGCTGGCTAGTGGGGGGAATCCCTATGTAGTTCATGAGTGAAGAGTGAACTCTAAAGACCACAACACACTGCCAAACTATAATAAAATATTTCCATTATTCACTCATATTTTTTCTCTCCTAGGTCATGATATCATTCATAAAACCTCTATGGTAGGAATGAGAGCTAAGGGTGGATTATAGTGCAGTCATTGGCATAACATGCCTACCCTATTTCTTTGTTATTTTGGCCCAAAATAACAGACCTGGAATCTGCACTTAAAAACACTAAACAACAAACCAACTTGCAAATTTACATGTAAATATTTATGTCAGCCTTGGGAAATGTGCAAGTCTGTTGTCAAAACACAAAAATCTGCTCCTAAAGGGACAAATCTTTAGGCATAAAAGTGGGAAAACTATGTAAATAAAAAAATTATGAATAGTGAGCTAAATGCCTTGAAGCTCGTGGGATATAGAGAGTAAGAAAATAACTACAAGGGAGTAATTCCTGCTATCAATAAATTTAAGATATCAAAGTAACACAAAATACACCATAAAACAATGAGATATAGTTTTTGAATAGATGCTAACCCTTTAATTTGAAGTAGTAGGTACAAGGTTTGTGGAGGGGATACCAATTTCACCTACAAGATCTCCCGAGGGTGTTCCACCACTTCTGAAGAGCCTTAGGCCCTAGTGTTTAGGAATAAAATCATGTGAACACAATGCAAGCAACCTCTACCTCTACTCTGCGCTCTCACAATCATTCCAATCAAAAAAAGAGTATTAAGTGACTAGAATTCAACCAAATTCACTTGTGAATAATATCTTATCTCTCTTCACTATACTCCTCCCACATTTACAAAATAGGCACAGGAATACACAAAAATATTATAGCTATCAATAAAAGTAGAAAGTGCAATATGCTAAAGATGGATCCTCTCAATAAGGGAGAAAGAGGCAGTAAAAGGATCATAAGTCAAAATAAAGCAAGTATAAATCTACACCAAGTCATGCACTCTATCTCTTTGCTAAAAATAGGATACATAAACTACATGAGTTTTGTCGATTTTCTTAAGTGAATTCTTATCTTCTAATCTCGTAATTACTTCCAATGATTTCTTTAATCAAGTTTAATTATTTCACATACATCATTAAGCAACTATACATAGAAAATATCAACAATAATGCAATAATGATAGTAGGATCATAAAGAGACAACCATGCACACAAGTAGACACAAAATTTTCACCTAGGAAACCCAACAATATTTTCTAGGAGAAATTCTTTAGTTCAGTAAGGTACAATATGATATTCATAAGTCAAAATAGGTCAAACATACCACAAATAATCCCACAAGTCAAATATGGTAGCACAACGACTTGGTCAAACTTCCCATAACAAAGCTTGGTCAACTACCTCATAAATGAAGTCAAACTTCCCATTACATACTTGGTCAAAGACTCAAAAAACTTAGTTAAACTGACCTCAAAACTTCAGTCAAATTGCCTCAGAATTTTGGTCAAACAGTGGTCAATGCTGCTCAAACATTAGAAGCCTTTGATTTACTTATCCTCCTCCTGCTTCACACAAGTGAACATATAACATGTGTATTTTAGTGTTTCAAATTGATATCCAATTGCAGGAGGCCGAGTTTGTATTTATAGTGGTCTAGATGTGCCCAAGGGGTATGTCTCCTTGCGTTGGGCTGACATGACCATTTAAATTTAACTATTTTGATTTTTCTTCATATGTGAATACTGATCGTAGACATTAAAAATCAACAAGTCTCCCAACAAAGCCTTTCCACGCCTGTGCACTTTAATTATGGGAGAAAATAGAAAGTATAATGAAGCCATTTCCAAAAATGCTCTTCTCAACCATAAAAAATTGAAATAGTTCCTCATACCATGCACTGTAAATGAACAAAAAAAAAAGATTTCTAATAGAGGAAACTAAACAAGATAAGCCTCCTTGACCCATGAGATTTACCACTTGACCAAAACTAGCATTATTGTAACTAATTAGAACTCTTGATTAAAATCTACTAATTGGAACTTTTGATAAAAGTACTTCGTGTGATAAATTTGCAATATTGATTAGGTTGTAAAATGTATATTTTGCTTGCGAGGATCTAGGGTTTAAATGTTGCATGTCTTGGCAAAGCCCTAGGGTTTTGGATAATCAAAATTGAATACCTAGGTTGAATATATAGGGTTTTTAAGCCCTAAGTGTGTTAGAATAAGAACAATCTAGGGTTTATGGATACAACCTTAGGACTATTATTCTAGGGTTTGTATGGATCTAGGGTTTGGATATAAAACCCTAGATAATCAGTAAACCCTAAGGATTAGGGTTAGGGCTTGTGGGTTAATCCCTAAGGTAAATTCTTTCTGGAAACCCTACTACCATAATGCATACCTATCAAGGCTCAGTAAAACTAATTCCAACCTCCATATCAAGGTTGTGATGGATGAACTTGGGAATCTGCTTCTCTATGTGTTTGACTCCCCAATGAAAGAGTTAGTTGTTGAATGAGATTAGAAGAATCTTAGGTTAATGCCCTATTTGGAATTGGAAGTCTAAAGTTTCCATTGGGTTAGGGAAGAATGATATAAAGATTCTATTGCATGCCTATGATCATCATGTGCAGGTAGCCAATTGGGTTGCAAGGATTCTCTAATTAACTTAGAAGTATTGATGATAGAAAATGCACAACTATTGGTTAGTTTTGGTTCTCCTATGGAGAAGAATTAGTGTTTTGTGGCACATAGTTCTACTAAGGGAGGGTTTATGGCAGCATGTGCCAGGACCTATGAAGCAATTGCTCATTGGTTTGTTTTGAGAAGCTATATGAGAACCTAGTGTTGTATCACAAGATAAAGCATACTGGCATCAAGTATCACCACTTTCGTGACTTGATGTAGAAAGGAGTGGTGAAGCCCTAATATATATCCACTATTGAGCCCTTCTAGGACAAGTCCTAGAAGAGATACAAAGCTATGCTACTCTTTCCCAAGAAGTCTAGGTTGAGACCTAGAAAGGATGTGAAGATCTCCTATATTGATGCTATGGAACTCTATATGATTATGAGTATAGGATGAGACCTAGTGATTCCTGAAAATCAGCCTTTACTGATCAAGATGCTGGTTGGGAGAAACAACTAGGCTGAGACCTAATATGAACTATGATTCAAAGCATGCTTATGAAGGTGGTCGAGATCTAAGGTTCTGTCACATGATTGAGGTATATGTTGCCATCATAGCCCTTTGTCTAGTGCAGTCTTATCTTCTACATATGTTAAAATTGGAAACTAGGGCCAAATTCCACTTTGAACAACTCCTTTGGGGAAGATCATCGAATTTGGACAAGTAGAAGTAGGTTTTTGAATTTATTCTCTCACACAAAAATGATCAAGGTCGGCCTTATCTCTATGTCAGCTAATCAAGCCCAACCAACGTGTCTCTTCACCCCTCTCCATATTATATAAATAGAGGCGTCCTCCTATCTCATAGACACCAATGGAAAAGGATATCTATAAGGTGGTGAGGCTTAAGGACAACTACTTTGGTTAGGGTTCTTATCTCAATAGGTCCGAGTTCAGGAGAAGAATTGCGATGTGGTTTAGGGCATGTTTGTGGATGGGTTATGACTTGTTTTGCATGGGTTTCTCTCTCAACAAGAAGGAAACAACTAGGAGACCCTCTTACAGTTGGGTTGCAAGTCTAGAATCACTTGCTCAGGAGGCCGAGCTGCTGTAGCAGCCACAAACATAACACTCTAGTAATCTGGTCATTGTTGGAGGTGATTTGGATACCTTTAAAGAGGCCAGAACAACAATGAAGTATAGTGACCTTTTTTAGAGTGTTAGCTGCATTTTTTGAAGGACTTCAAGTTCTACAGAAGGGCTAAAGTGGCATGACACTAGAGCCCTATCTAATATCCACTGAGATAAAGTAAACAAAAACTTTCATATGGTCCTTTCCTAGCTTCTAGAGCCAGCAAAGGACAACATCATGAAGAATAAGGAGGGCCGCAGTTGGAAGAAAGAATTTTGATCCTTGACTATAGTGATCAACGATTTCCCTAATCAGATCCACCTTATTTTGTTGTCCTAACCACATGATTGGGTCTTTGAGCAGTGTTATCGAATCTTTATATTGGCAAGTCATTCTAAATCTAGATCATTGTACACTCTCTCTTTGCTGAACATTTGATTTTAATAATAAGAAGATTTGATCAAGGGATTTCCCCACCATGGGGTTTTTCCTTGGCTTGAGCCAATTTTGTGTTCTCTTGTCTTGGCTTGTCCTTTGTGATTATGGTTTATGTTCTTTCCTTAGTTACTGTCATCATAATAATGGCTTATGTGATTGCAATAAAATGGTGAATTGGGCTAATATGACTCATTGAAGTAACCAACCTAAGAAAAGAACATGTCAACTAAAAATTAACATGGTATCAGAGCCTAGGTGAGGTCAAGCCCAAGCAAGAGTATAGGAAGCAATCACTAAAGGTGTATCAAAAGTAGATCTAACAGCCTCTGTCTGAAATTGCCTTTGACCTGTAAAGAAAAGTCAAGGCATGAAACAATCAATGGTTTATGATTATTATACATTGCAAATCAAACCCTTATTTGGAACAATGTCCAACTTGGGATTTTCTTTCCTTTACATACATTGACTATGTCTGTCTATTGCATAACTCAGCTTTGTGCGTACGAGCAGATCCAGGGAAATATAAATTTCACAAAACGATGTTTGGCTTGGTATTAGGGGTTACTTTAATAGTTGAGTATTTTTTTGTGGTTAAGAGCCAAATCTAAACCATTTGCGTACAGATCCAAGTCCTTTATTCCTTTCTGGTCAAAAAATCACAACTCTGAGCACAGGAAGATCGAGTTTATGTCAAAGAGGAGACAAAATATCTCTGAGTTGGAGGAGTGAGTTTCTCCCTGTAAAATTGCCATAAAGATAGGTCTAGTTACTTCTCTCTATTGCTGGTTGAGTTGAGAAAATTGAAGGGCCATAATATTCATCCTTCTTGAGCAAAGAACTGCTCAATTGGAAGAAAAATTGACACATCTTAGTACGAGCATATAATATATAAATTTTGTAATTGATGTTATGAAATTGCAATGGTAATGTTCAACACTCGAATGGTGTGATGAGTTGGAGATTGTATGATGGTAATTATATCTGCCAAACTAAGCACACAACATGGTTGAATGATCTTTAAGCATGTTATGGTTTTTCATGATGAAGAGTTTTGGTATGCTTCTATGATCTGATCTAGCTTATAGAGATGCGATGAAATATAATCCTAAAAAATTTCAGTCTTGTTTTGGAGTAAATTTTGAGCAAGTCTCTTAGATCTTAAGCTTGCATTTGTGATGGTAATATCATGCTAAAACTTTTGGAATCTCAATAGCATAGATTATTATGTAGAGTAACTTTACATGATTCCTAATCCCTAAAGATTGTTGAATCAAGGAATATCCCCCTCCTCAGTTGCTGATCTAAACAAAGTTTAGAATCTGGTCAAGATAATGAGCTGCAATAATATGGTTCATTGAAGTTGTCACCTTAAGGCTTAAATGCATGGAATCAACGTTGTTTGCCATGACTTTTCTCCTATAGATCTGTGTCCATTTCAATTGCTAATGTTACAACAAGGTGATGGTATGAGTTCACATTATATATATGTTGAAACTATGTGTGCATTAGTATGCTTTGTGCCTTTGATAATCATACTAGAAAAGTTTTTTCAATTCGAGTTTAATGAGCTCAAGTTTGTTGCCAAAATTGGTTTACTTTCTAAGCTAGGATTTTCTTAATGTGCTACTAGCTGAGGTTGGGGGCATATGCTATGTAGATAAATGTTTCCCATGATACAAGTAATGTATTGTATGGAAGTCTGGTCAAGAATTATGTGTATCTTATCTTGGTAAAGACATTAATATGTTGAAGCAAAGAAACATCATCACTAGTATGGAGATATTAAAGAAAGCCTGTCCTTCAGGCACTCTGTTAGAAACGAGGAATTCTCAATAAGGATTTCTTCCTTCAGCTATAAAGGACATATTTGTGACAGTTTTAATGCTAATAAGGCTTGCCTCTTGAACATAAGCATCACAAAAATGATAGGGCTCTCTCATAGAGATAAAATTTGTTGATGCAATAGATAATGGATATGATTGGGTTGAAGTGGAACAAATTAAGAGAGACAGCAAGAGCAACAACAAAATTGGATGCAGTGGAAAGTTAAAGTGGTTGTGTTAGCAAAAACAATGGACTACATAAAGCCACTAGTAGCTGTGGTGTAATTTAGAATGTTGTCCAGTTTTATATGGCATCTAATGGAACATCAGCACATAGGTGACAATTACCTTGACAGTCATATGTGGCATCATCCCTATGTATGACAACTCAACATATATAGCTCAACATTTATGGTTTCTTTGTTAGCCCAACAGTATGTATGATATAATTACATTCAAGTAGCAATATATTATAGCCCTGATGAATTGGTGACAATATTAGAGTCTTGTTGACAAATGAAATTGTGAACAAGACAAATGTGAACTTTGGATAACTTATATAAAGAATATACAAGGATCTGTTATTAAAAGAAATAGCATAAGTGCAGCTCACTTGAAGCTTTCATTCTTGAAGAACACTCAAGATAATCATTGC
This sequence comes from Pinus taeda, assembly GCA_000404065.3. NCBI lineage: Eukaryota > Viridiplantae > Streptophyta > Pinopsida > Pinales > Pinaceae > Pinus > Pinus taeda. Next base: position 60,508 of record APFE030402191.1, read on the forward strand.
CTAGCAGACAAAACTATAGTGACACTCCTTTCAACAAGGAAGATTGTAGTTATTGTATTAAATGGCATCAAAGGTATTGGATCAAATCTAGCTCAAGCATCCCATTTTCATTATTTTGGCAGAATAAAGTAGGTATCTATGCAGTAGTTAAGGGAGGTTTTATAGTTTCATCTTTAGAAAAACTTATTACATCACTTTCTTGCAACATGATCTCAAAGATGAAGTGCCGATTGTCAAAAGGCTGATGATCTCCTCAAGTAAGGATTCAAGGGGAGCTATAATGTTTTGATGATGTTTGTCCATCAGATGATGACCCTCTCATTTTCAACTGAAAGAGGGAGTTGGATTTTTTCAATGTAAGATCTAGAGTGGTTCCCAAGAATTAAAGGATTTGGCAATATGGGGCAACTGCTGATCGATATATATATTATGTTCAAGGGCATTAGTATATACTTTGATACACAGACTCTTAAGTTGATTTATGATTAAGACCCATATATTGGATAGATGTTCATTAAGATAACATGTCATAATCTCTCTAGATATTGGGGAGAAGGTTGACATACCACCATTCTTGGCATATATGAGAAGGGGATGCCTATTTAGCCACTGCTTAGAGTATTTATTTATACTCTTATGTATCACTTGATGTATCTTTCTTCGCAATACGGTAATATATGATGCATGCCCTCATAAAGAAAAAATAAAATAAAATAAGAGCACTGCAGACGTCCATAGAGATTAAGAGAATCAAAAGGCTTTGTCTAGATCTAGATCATAGACATAAGAATGCTTCCAACAAGTTGACTCCAAGAAAAGTAGATTGATGCAAAACATTAAGTGAAAAGTGCAGCAACAATTTGTAACTTTGCATCCTAGAGAACTTTAAGCTAAGAACAATCACCTACCTTCCAACATTGTTATCTCTCTTTTAACATCTGTAGGACATCATGAATGTACCAACGCCCATGATAACCTCATTATACTGTTAGTGTTACATGTACATTTTGAGAGACCATCTCCTTCTACAATAACTTCATGCTCACAGTTCTGAACATTCAAAAAACACGTTAGAAGAAATACAACTTACTAGATAAACCAACAACAACAAATATTTTCCATTTGCAGTTATTAAAGCATACTTGAATAAAAATCCTATATAAACATATTGTTTGAGAAAATAAAATCATGAGGAGAACATAAAAGATTGACATGTGGTGGCTCAAAGATGGACCCACTATAAATTAAGAGCAATAAGAAGGCCAACTGCAACTTTATGAATAAGTTATTTGCAGTTTTCAAGATAACCCACAAATAATCTTGAGGGGTAGGAAATTCAAGACAATGCAAATCCTTGACATATTTTATGTTTTTTGAATATTATGTATCTTGGGTTTTTTTCTAAACAAGCTACCTCTAAGAAAACCTGCAATTGTAGTGATAATGGAAATGAAGAATAGGTAGAGGATATAGTATAAGTCTGCAAATTTTGTCAAATTGTAGAACTTTTTATAAGCAAATATGTATGTGTTTTTATCTACTGTAGCACAATGTTTTGATACAATACAAATCCTGTTTCATTTTAAAATTAAAAAAAAAACAAAACAAAAAAACACTTTTCATAATTTACATCATCCATTTGAAATAGAGACTGATGCTTCAAAATTCAGACAATGTTATGAGAGCCATGATCACTCAAGCTAAACACTCAGTTGCTTTCCATACAATAACTTTTCCTCAAATTCCACTTTTGAGGAAAAACAAAAAGGGACATTTCCCTTTTGTGGAAAATTCATGTGTATCCCCCCTTTGATAGGGGGCATAGGCTTAGGTGCGCCGCCATAACTGAACTCCATGTATTATTGTTGAACCTATATATCATTATATTCTACCAAATATATTTACATTGTTCAGACAAGACATTAAATTGTTCGGTAAATTGTTTTAAAATTTTATTTCTACAATTGGGAAGGAAAGATTGTTGCTACAATAAAACCCTAGGGTAGAATTTCCTTAGCATATTCCAAAAAGTTTGACATTAATGTTAATATGTTGAGCATATATGCCCACTGATTACTAAATGCATTGAAAATCATCACTATATATCATCCCTATGCAAGCCAAAATCCAAGAGATAAGAATGAGATTTCCCCAATAATCAAATAATTTCCTCGGTCAACATTAGGGTTACACATCCTCCAAGCTTGAATGATGCAACCTCCATTTGTCAACTAAATAAATATTGGCACTACTCATACACCAGGAATCAAATCTCAGATGTCACTTAAACTTCAGAGAATCTAGAAACAAAAATAAATAGAACACCTTCATCGAAGGGAATAAAGAGAGAGAAAATAATGTCCTTGAATGATCAAGGTAGCTCAATGGGTATAGAACAAGGTAAAAATACCTAGTGACTAAAAGCATAGCTAAATGTTAAATAAATGTGAACAAAGCAAATATTATAAGCACAACGAAAGCTATAAGATCCAAGTAAACACACAAACTGCCTAAGGGTAGATAAATACTAAAGCTAGAAACCTAGACAAGAGATCAACGTTACAACCTTAAGTATGTATACTAATTTCCCAAGGGAAGATAAAGACTAAAGTAGGAAAAATAGACAAGAGATCATCATTGTCATCATCCAACTAGGGCCAACTGTCTCATCATCCACAACTTTAAAAGGATGAACATATGATCCAATAATATCGATTGGAAGCGATATATGAAAAGAGATTGTAGGAGATCCAAGTAGCAAATCCAAAAGAATGACTGTAGCTAAAACCAATTGTATTATATAGGTGAATTAGAAAGCTTGGGTGGAGCATAGTACTGAAAAGGGGAGAAAGGCTAATCCTGTTGACTAGACCATGCTCTTAGATGTTCAACTTGACATAGAGAGAGCTTATTTCTTTAATAAGAATAAAGCATTTCTTCTCCTCCACTAACTCTTTATCCTATTAGTGCTTTTTTCCATTAGTTCTCTAGAGCTAAAAAGGCTAGGGAATAAAAATCTTGTAGGAGGCAAGATGCCTCCCCTTGAAACTCTCCTAACATCAAAAGGCTAATCAAACTTTGTAGAGCAAAAAGGAAACAAATAATGTCCCCATGCCCCCCTATCCCAAAATGTAGGAAACATGATTTGGGTAGGGTTGAGTAAACACAGTAATGGTGTACTAGTATGCAATCATTATTTTTAAGGCAATACTACTAATAGATACAAGTCACACACAACCGATTCATTCTCAAGAAGCATATCATCAGCTTAATGTTCACATTCCAAGGCTATTCTCAGTTTCTGTTTCCCTCCATATGTTTGAAAATATTTATGGTTCAAATTTCTTGCTTTCTAGCACAATTTAATTGTTGGAACTGGAAATGAGTATAAGCTTATAGTAAAATACTATAGAACAATCGCCTTATCACAGGTGGCAAATAATAATTGGGATTTGGCATAAGAAGTGTTTCTTAGAGAGAGCTGGACCTTAAGTGTAGAGGTTATACTATCTAGGACAAATATATAGAAAAGATCAAAGTCTAACCCTGTTTGATTAAAAGATAAAGTCGACACTTCGATTTTGTCTCTGAATCCCCATTGTAGATTACACATTAAATAAAATCTATAGTGCCTTCGCTGCTAAGGGAGACTTGGATCCTCAAAAATAACAAGGATCCATGTTGACCCCAATTTTTCACGTGGTTACTCTTGAGTCCTAAATAATGAGGTACTAGTATCGAGAATCTTGGAAAATATAAATAATCATGGTCTTGGGTAGTGTAGTCTTTACAAAGAGAATTTTGAATCAAAATTTCATGTCATCGTGTCATTTCCTTTCTCTCAACAGGTGTGGAAACAGATGGATGGAATCACATGATCAATATCTATTTGGTCAGGAAATTCAATTGAAGATGGCCTAAAAAAATGGTATAAGAATGAAAATACAAAGGGTTTCCAAGCTTTTCCTTTTAATTGTGCCATGGAGCATTTGGTTTGCAAGAAATGCTTTTATTTTAAATGATGATAGGGTAATCCCCCTTGTATGATAATTTATACAAGCATGGAATTTTAGTTTTCATAATATTTGCCACTTTCGAGAGCAAAGTTATCCATGGATGTGTTTATGGTTTCAAGCATGTCAGTTCCAGTATGGGAATTATCAACTTAATGATTTTTTTATCATCCTCCTTGTCTGCTTCACCTAGCAGATTGAAAAACTTGTTTTGGGAAATGCATTGTTCCTCTGCATGTTGTATTTGCTCCAAACTAGCAGTAAACCCTTGACCATTGCTCACAAACTCACTAAAATTCAAGTAGTCCATGAGATAACTTTCATCAACAATCTTATTTTGATCAATAATATGAACTTGTCTTCTATCATTATCGAGGGCCTACCCTACTCTCTTCAACCTTTTCAGCTTTCTTTAGATTCAAGAAGGAGATCTTCATCATCAATATTCTAGTGGGTCACTTAACTTTGGCTCATTTCCACTTCCATGCTAAGCCTTTCAGTTATAAAGGTACCGACAGTTCACAAACACCATTCAATTTATCCAATCATTGTTCCCCTTAAACTTCACACATGCTTTTATTTCCTATAAAAAGTGAAAATCAATCCTTTTGTAGAGGTAGATATATCAAAACCTAAACATGGATGGATTAAAGCTAGAGTTGGCAAAATGAAAATACATTTGAAATTTTAACAGACTTCTCTTTAGCCTCACACAAAGCTACTTCAACACAAGAGTGCAAGACAGAGCCCTCATAGAGACATTGATGTGGAGGCAATATTTTTTAGAAACCTATGAAATAAGCATGGCCAAGACCTCTTTTTTGATAGTGCATATGGTAACTCATTACTACAAATAATAAATAAATAAAAAGAATTAGAGACAGTTAAGCACGTTAAATGAAACTGTAGGGTTTCCAAAGGTCTTGCAGAATTGGTTGCTACTGAGTATAGGATTCATTCTGTTATCATTCTTTATAGAAAAGGGGCCCCATTTTAGGATAAATGGCTGCCCAACAAGAAGGAAATAGTTTGTTAGATTAGGATGCAATAATAATGATATGTATTCCTTATGCAAGAGATGGTGTGAAGCAACCTTTTATAATCTAAATACTCCATTCATTTTTTAGATCTTGTAATTTTTAGATCAGATTTGGCTATGCAATTCTCAGGCATGATGTACATTTTCAGGAAAGATGTATATCCTCATGAGATCCAAGACAAAGCAAACTGTAAAATTGGTTAGTGCGACAATTGTAATTGAAAATATATATTGGACAAGATAATAGAAATCCATTAGGAAGAGGAAAATTAAGATATCTTGTAGAAAAAGTTAAATTTAGATCTACAATTACCAAAACATCTAGAGAAAATGTCGAGCTTTGAAGAGGATAGTGAACATAAGAAAAGAAGGAACTAGTTGATATTAATTCCATTGTAAGCCATATAAGAAGTTATATGCTAGTAACACTAGGAAAAACCCATATGTAATATGTGTAACCAAGAAATTATTAAAGATGCGCAACATATACTAGTTAATGGTCCTGTTTACAGTAACACTTAGATCAAATTTGAGTAAGATAATACTGACACTCTACTAATTAGTTGTAGCAGTAGATGAAGCAATACGATGAGAAATTCTTAACCCAACTCCCAGTGATCTCCATTGTGTTTGAATGTCTCACAATTTCTAATTATAGGGTTGTTCCTCCTTTTCTAGGTTCATGGTGAGGAATACTTTGCAAAGAATGGGATGATTAAATTCTCGAAATGTAGACCTCAATTCATCTAAATAAATTTATTTCCAAATGGTTGAACTTGACTTGATACTAGAGAATTCAAATACTCACTACTTACTTGTCCAATCATATGAATTTACTCTCTTTCTTTTTTATGCCATCAACTTGTTTAATGTTCAATTTGGATTGTGAGAATCTACATATTGTTGGGTTGTGGAATTGGACTATAGAGTGTGCCCCAACCTGTAGTCCCCTTGTGTTTTCTCCTATTTTTGTACCTTGTTCCTATGTATGTTATCATTTCTATTTCGCAACACTCTTGTTGACCTTTCCCTTCAAAATTTAGGAAAGTTAAGGCTAAGGGAAAGAAAGAGTTTCCTATTTGCAGCCCATGGAGCATTTATTTCTAGGGGACTTATAATAACAGAAAATGTCTTCCTCACCAACAATGTGGTCAATAGCTTCATTCCAACATAAAGGGCACTTTGGAAAAGGATCATAGAATCAATACTGCTCCTAGAGTGTGGCTAGAATGTTATGGAGCAATAGTACATGAATTATCTTTGGCTAGGGATCAACTACACACACTTTTGAAAGCTATTGGAAAAAATTCAACCTTTACACTAATTCAACTCCTTTATACAAGAATAAGAATAATTGAACACTGAAGGATAATATGGTTTGAGAGTAAAGGAAATCAATAATATAAATTATGGGGGAAAATAGGGCATATAGGTACATTATCTTATCTCTGAGATATGTTAAATTCGTAAAAAATCCAGAAGCTATATTTGGTACCTGAAGAATTTCGAAACTGTGTGTAGATCCTAGTGGTAAGAATTAGTTAATTTACATTGCATTGAAGATCATTGGACTACATCCATAGTACTCAAAGATATAAATAATTCAAAGGCTATTTTAGCCAATGAAGTGTGCATGCAAAACAAGGTACACTGCACCAACACCTTTGCTACAACGAAAAGAGTTAAGTTATTGAAGAAAAAAGGATGTTATTATTGGATCTAGAATTGCCCAATTTTTCTCACTCCCACTTCTCTCCTTTTCCACTATGTTACAATAGAAAACCCATGTAGTAAGTGAACTAATCAATGTATACTTGTCATATTTTTTTAACAGAAAATTCCTATAGAAACACACAACAGGCTACATACCATAGAGGTACAAACTGCCACACATGGTCTCTAATTGTCAAGCCCTAGCTCAAGCTACCATTGGCTTACTTGTTTTGTAAATTACTATATGTTTCTCCAATTGTTCCTTCTAGTGTTGGATTTGGCTAGGATCAAGAAGCCTCTGATACATTGTTACAACGATAAGATGTCACTTCCACTTAAGGGAGTAGCATTCAGGTTGATGTACCAGTATACATAGTGCCCTGTTTCAACATGATCTAAGTTTATAATCACCTTCCTAACTATCTTTATAGACTTTATGGTGCTCCCCATGACTATTGAACTTAAATTTGAAAGAGTGGGAGGTATTGGAAATGTAACAGTGTACAATATAAGTTGATAAGAATTTGTTGGAGGCTAATAAATTAATGTTTGATTGTCATCTCATAGAAAATCATGTCTAAGATCTAGAAATATCTCCATTTGTATTTTATTGTGAACAAGAATTTGCATTGTAATTCCCAAAGTAGACCAAAAATATTTCTAACGAAGAGCAATGAGTAATGTTTGATTGTAAGCTCAGAGAAAATCTTATCTGAAATCTCAAACTGTCTCCACATGAATTTTACTGTAAATATGGGTCTAGATTAGAAATCTCATTGACCACATTATAGTGTATCAACTAAAACTAAACCACAAAAACCCCACACTAAAATAGCTTAGGAGGCTTATAGAACAAACCTTAGATGTGAAACCCTGGACAAAACAAAGAGGAGAGCTTGGGCAAGGATGAAGCTAGATATTTCAATCTCAGATGATTATTTTTAGTAATAGATGATTTGAAATAATGTATTCAATAGAAAAGAGAACAAATCAAATAGATTTTCACCCATCATCTATGCCATTACAATACAAAAATATCAAAGGCAGAATTGAAAGAAAGCTCCATACCTTCACAAGCTATGCGTGGAATCTACATCTATAGAGGTGAATGAGCATCATATGGGAGTGTTGAAGAATGAGAAGAGTGGGATACAGTGATTCGTAAATGGAATTTGAGGACTGAAAGATTTGAATGTGTTGTAGGGTCGAGAAGTAGCATCCCAAGCTGATCAATGCCATGGGCATTCAAAGATGCCACTAGGTACCCCATATTTCTAGATGAAACAAAAATTAAGGTGAACAAATTGTGGTGCCAAATTTTTTTCTAAAGGCTTTGATATGCAGAGAGTTTACCATAGCATTGTGGTGCCAAAATTTTGTTGAAATACGTTGATATTATTTAATGTAGAGAATTTAGCAAACATGGCGCGAATTTCATTTGGTTTAAACGAAGATAATTTACCATAACATGGGCCAAGCAGTAATGTAATCAGTGGTCTTTTGAAATTATATTTATGTGTGTCAAAAGAGAATAACCTTCTTAGGTTCTAGTTGTTTATGTGACCAATATTTCTCATATATTGAGATAAATTAGAAGACTCAAAATTAAAATTATGTAAAGGGTTTTTTTTTGTTTCAACATAGATATAATGTAAATGTTTTTTTTTTTTTTTTTCAACATAGATATAGAAAAGTATGATAAAATGTCTTTTCCTAAAGGTTTAACAAAAAAAATTTTTGAACTAAGATTTTACTTATTATAATGAGGTCAATTGCCCAGATTTAATATTATGAGAGGTTTTGACCAATGGAGGAATTTCTATTGGGGCCTTTATCTTTATTGATATTTGCACAACATTACCACATTTTGGACACTAGGAATAACTCTCAAAGACCTTTGCCAACGGACATGAAAAGGACCTTAGATAGGAATATGAGCACCATTACTATTCTTTCCATAATAAGAATTAGTGTGAGGGAAGTAGAAAAATACCTTTACTCGTGAAATGAAGTTTCTCATGATCAAGGACCATGAATTTGGCATTGAACAACCACATAGATCCTCTCTAAATAATCTTAAGGATATATAGGATATCAATTCCATTAGGAATTTTTTTGCACCATGTATAGGAGTCCAGGAATGTACCATGGATAAGGGGGGTAAACAAGGGCCTTAGGCCTTACAAGAAGGTTTTTAGTCTCAAGGGCTATGAGCTAGACGTAAAAACCACATAGATCTTCTTTAGTGAATCTTTGGACTTAAGTTGAGATATGGGCACCATAGGAGGTATTTCTCACCACATATGGTAGTTAATGTCTATTTTATGGTTAGGAGAGTAAAAAAAGGGCCTTAATCCCTAAATTAATCTTTCTCGTGCTCAATTTCCATGAACAAGACCTCTAGCTAGGAATATGGGCATTTAGTATGTTTTGCGTAATAAGAATGGGTCTCATGGCCTGGAGTTAAGTCCTAAAAATTAGTAGCCATTAAAAAGGCTTCAAACCACCACATTAATTATATTCTATAAGGGATATTCTTTGGCTTCTAGGAAGGCTATGCCTACCATTCAAAGGTATTGCACACCATGATTGGGTCTTGGAGCCTCATCATGAACCTTTAATTAGGAGGCTTTCAAATCACATATGATGCTTACAAGTGTAGGCTTGGTCAAAATAGGAACATAAGGGGCTCAGGCCTTCTTTGAATTATTGATGATTAAGCTTTGTGAAGTAGCTCTCAAAGAACCACACATGACCTCTATAGAGGATCTTATGCCTCTATGGGGGATCTGTAGCACCATTAGTATGTTTTACATGGTAAGAATGTCTCTTATGCTTGTACCATGGAAAATGGATGAAAAAAATGGCATCAAGCCCAAAATGAAACTTCTTTGGCTTGCATTACATGAAAAAAACCATAAATAATAATATAAACTCTCTTTGAGGAATTTTAGGTCTCCATTTAGGATAAAGGTTTTATTATGAGGTTTTCCACATCATATATGGGAGTTAGGGATGATATCTTGGCCAAGGAATGAAAAAATGCCTTAGCCCTAAAACAAGTTTTTCTCATGTTTAATGTCCATGAACAAGATATTAGAAGGGAATATGAGAACACTAGTATTCTTTGCATAATAAGAATGGCTTTTATGACCTCTATGATGGATAGGGAAGGAAAGAAAGATCCCTAGTACCTAAACAAAACTTCTTCAATTCAATGGACATGAATAAGGCCTCAAACCACCACACATAACAAGTGAGAACTAGGTAAAAATACATGGAAATAAATGAATAAGAGTGTGTGCTAAGGAGTGTCAGCAAATTCTAGGTGTCCCTAGGACAAATTCTGCAAGGAGAAGTTCATAATAGGACTTGCAGGAAGCAAGCCTATGGTTGTGATAAGGGGCTAGAAAAAGTAGTTTCAAACAAAGAGAGGCTTTGGGTTGGGCACAAATTTTTTTTTCCAATGCCTTGTTTGGGTTCCAAATCCGCAAAAAAAGTAAGGTTATCTAAGAGGGTGTTGACGGTGCTGGACCTGCCAAAATTCAGGGGATCAACCCGGTATGAAGTCCCAACTAGACCTCACACCGTTTGGTGTGGGAGTCCCATCCGGTATGATGGCTTAGTTGCCCTTATCTTAAAGATTTGCATCAACTCTTACTTGTCAGCACAAGAGAGTGGTCTACTTTGCCTTCGAGAAGTGAGGTTCGCATGCTTGGTGAGTGCTAGTGTACTCGTGTCAATGGTTCTTTCACTGTAAAGGGAGAGGGTGAAAGTGAGTCCCAATTTGGTTGGGATGCAATCCCAACTCGGATAGGAACACACAACATAATAGGACGTGCACAACTTCTGGAGGAGTAGTCCACACGGATGCGACAGTCACAACATACAAGGTAAGATAACACATACAACACTCAACGGATGAGTCTGAACGAGTGCAATGATTGTCACAAAAAGCTTCATGTGAAAGCTATGTCTGATGTTCCGGAGAGTAGTCTACATGGGCGAGACAACATTAACAACATATACAACACATTTCCATTAATAGATTATGTATTACAACAAGTGAAATATTTCACATGTAGAACATAGGTTAAAGAAACATGCATTACAAGTGTTAAATATTAGTCTTACAACATATGCAATACATCTGAAAACGTGTTGGCCTATTAGCAAGCTTCTGAATTAAGCAAAAGTTCCAAGACACATCATTAAACCATACATCACTAACCCTGAGTGTGGGGCAATGGAGCCACTACTTACTCCTCAAAGAAAATATTACAGAATCTCTTGGCTATGTGGGAGGAGTTGAGGTGAAAATTCCTTTGCATGTACAAATGAGGGGGTATTTATAGCCAAGGGTGAAAGTAACCCTTGTGGCTCTTCGAATACCCTCATTACCATTTGACTTCCATGACTTTTCGACTTACATGACTCTCTGTTCAACAAGTGGGTCTCTTGGACTTCCATGTTATATCACATTGATTGACAACATAGCCCATAGTAGAGATGTGGGTGACATGATTCATGACATGACTTGACATGACAATGCTGTTACATTCGTGTTGCTATTGGAATGCATGTCAAGTTACAGTGCTGCTGGGTGATGAATGTCTTCATGGTGTATCACAGCTTCACCTCCGCATGGCGAAGTGTGCAGAGTCTTCAATGGTATTTGGTTCGCTTGATGAAGCTTTGGCATTCTGCTCCTTGCTTGCATGTTGAAAGGCTTGATAGGATCATCTGTTCCTGAAGGTGCATGTTCGTTTGTTCATCCGTTGGTGAGCACATCTCTTCACATGCATTGTTCGTTCATCCGTTGGTGAACCTGTCCTTCTACATGTGCTCCCTTCGTTCATCCCATTCGTCATCTTTCCATGTTTGTTTGTGTACCTGTACTTGCAATCACTCATGATGAGATGACATCAAATCCAAAACCTCCTAGTCTACCATGACATATGATTATTTCAGATGTAGGCAACTGGGAGAGGTAGCAAGGTTGTCAAGCAGGATGATGACTCTCGGAACTGCTGATGAAAATTGCGCAATAGTCATTGAGTGAGGGAGATGCGTAATCCAAGTATATAGTGATTTTTTGTGAGGTCTGGTTCGGTTGGAAGGAAAACTTGCACAAATTTTGGGAGTGACAGTCTGGGATGCAGGAAGGCAAGGTAGGCAAGATCTGCACAGTTTCCAGAACGAGTGGGAAGTAGGGGATGGAAGGCCAAATTTGCGCAATTTTCTAGGGGAACAGGCCGAGCTGTAAGGAGGGTCAATAGCCAGGGATTGCACATTTTTTGGGAGGAACTTCCTGAGGGACTGGCAACCAAAATTGTGCAATTCCTAGAGAGGAATGGAAGTTGGATTCTTGGGTGACTGGCAACCAAAACTGCATAATTCCTAGAGGGAACTGGTAGTTAGTTTCCTAGCCACTGGTAACAGAAAATGCGCAATTCCTGAAGGGAACTGGTAGTCTACTGCTGGGAGTTGCTGGTAGGAAAAACTGAACAGAGGCCAAGAGGCCAGCCTACTAACCATCTCTGCACAATTTTTGAGCTAGGTGGACTGTTGGGCAGTAGAAGGCATGCTCATGCAAACTACACAATTTCTGAGATGAGTAGTCAGTCAACTGTCGGGATGACTAACTAAGAAAACTGCACAATTTTCTGAAGGAGACAGGGACAGGCACTTGGTGTTTGTCTGGCTTGTCTACACAATTTCCTCAGTTAGTTGAGCGAGTAAGGTAAGTGGCCTCGATGCAATTTTTGAGGGGAGGCAGTCCCAAGGTGACTGCTGGGTTTGACTGTCTGGGTAGTCAACATGAAAGTGGATTGAATTTCTTGTGGGTAGCATAGCTTGAAAGACTTGCTTGTTGCTTTTGCATTGTTCTGGTTTACAGTGGATCAAGTTGATGGCGAGGTGATGGTCTGACTATCAGAGGGGATTCTAGTCATTAGAACTTCAACAAAAATGACTAAGTGCGTGAATGATCGAAAGATGCAGAGGTGATCATACAAACACAAACTCACATGTCTCGATGATGAAATGACCCAAACCATCCGGACACACATGTTCAACAATGATTGACCGACGGTGGAAGTGACGAGTGCGACACTCGTGATTAACCGTTCATTGATTGAGACGACACTTGCATGACAGTGAATGTGACTCCGTGTGTGAGTGTGACATATGCTTTCATAGTGAACACAACAAGCACATACCAAGCGAAGACTTTGAGCATAACCAAAACATGGTCGCAAGCATGACTTAGACACCAGCATGCAGAAATTTGAATGAAATGAACAAGTAAGGTAGGTGCAAAGACTCACACGAACTCATAGAATGAACTCGAGTGTGCGCAGTCTGTTGTAGCTTATGTTGTGTTTAAGATTATTTATCACTTTTATCACTATGTGTGGTCTAAAAATCATTGCAGGGGTTCAACCTTAATGAAGCTCTCTTATTTTCTTTACATCCGCAGAGTATAAGGGAAATGACATATTTTATTTATTATACAATGAAATTGCAAAATAAAGAATTGTGAAAGAATCGGCCCTGATGTAGCCAAGGTTGATATATGAAAAAATCAAATCACTATACAAATGGTTATATGGAGGTAGACTCGATATATATATATATGTGTGTGTGTGTGTGATAGATGCATATTGAAACAAGAAAGAAACAAAGTAATATATCAGATTTGCAAAAGAAACAAGTGTTAAAGTGTTTAAGATCTGGACCTAAAATATAATATAAATATATATATAATATATATATATAATATTATTGCATTTTATAAAGTTCGGCGGATCCGATATTTTATATATTACATTTTAATATTTCCGGCGGGTCTGCTGTATAGCATAACGCATTATGTACAGGCATTTGGTTCCATTGATTGTGATATGCGATGGGCCGAACCCAAAGCATATATATATTATGTTTTATAAGCCCTGGCGGGTCCACAATCATCGCATAACACTTTGCAATATGCGATGACCGGACACGATATGGTATATATTATGTTTTATAACTCTTGCGCATCCGTCATATCATAAAGCGCCATTGTATATGTATATGGTCCCGTTGACTGTGATCAGTGATAAAGATCCCAGACCCGATATTTTATATGCTATGTTTTATAACTCCAACGCGTTTGTCTTGTCGCAATTTATTAAGGATTGGGTTGATATAACAATGGAAAGCTCCAATTGCAATTTGTGATGAGAAGTCAGCAGAGCGCTGAACAGGCAGATCCAATAGATTTATTAAACAAAGTTAATTCCTTTTAGTTCCGTTTTACTTGTTTTGCGTCAATTTCGCTGTGTAAATGGAAAAAATAATGTTAAAACCAAATCTGAAGAGGAAGGCAATTGGGTGTATTTTCTGGTGTTTTGGCCAATCAAAATGCATCCGATACATATGTAAGCCCAGATTATGCACAAGTCAAACATAATTTATTATGATTAAAGCAGATTAATTATTATTAAGGCATATACAAAGGAATTCGGCAACAGATTAACAGAGTCGAAAGGCCAACAGTCATTGTCATGTTCAGTTATTTCAATTATTTTATGTTCTTTGAGATGTCTTTACCCTCTGTGTAATATTTTGTAATAATTCTTACTTCAGATAGTTAGAGAAACAATTTTAGTAGTTTGACAGTTTCAAAGATCAACAACTATTTCACAATGTATAAAAAGAGGAAAATTTACAGAGAAGAGGTTGGTTGTTGGAATTTTTGAGAACCCAGAGACTAGGCCACTATATTCCTGATATAACTATTGATTAATGAAAGAATCATAAGTTTCCATGAATTGTTGGGTATAATTTTGTAACCTTCTCTGTCATGTGTCATCTTATGTTTTCTTCTTTCAAGTATAGTAATGAAGCTGCAGGTCTTTATTTGCTTATGTAGATAAAGTTAAAATTCCTTAAAAGAGCACTCCTGTACTTGAAGTTTTCACCTTCATTTCTAAGTTATAGATAATAGTTTCTTTGTAAGGGAACATATTATATTTAACTTCTCCAAGGGTGGCAGATAGTAGTTTCTGTGTTAAGCAACATATTGTCTATGATTCAATTCTCATTTTCATAATTCTTCTAAGTGAAGGATAGTAGGTTCTATGTTAACCAACATATTATCTTTAACTTCTCCTTCAAGCTTTCTTCATTCATCATTTATATCTAGCAATAAATGGAATTCTGAGATGTTCTTGTCATACATGTATTAAGGGTTAAAGACCAAGTTTTCCAGGTCCTTCATTTGAGAACACAACAAACAATAAAGTGACAAATAAGTGACGACAAACAATAATCATTAATGTCTTAAGTACAATTTCTCCACAGCCAGGAAATTGGTTTCTTAAGGTATAACATTAATTGGCACCGTTGCCAGGGAGAGAAGACAAGAACATTTTTCCCTGGGTTTTCAATATTTTCCTCTAGTTGTTCAGTGAGGAGGAAATGTTTGGATGTTTTGAATAAAAGCAATTGCATAAGAGCAATTTTCCTTGGGTTTATTAAGTTTGAAGCCAACTCTTCAGAATGATAAGTTTTAGCAATTGGTTGTACATTCACACCTGTGATTTTCACTTACAACATTGATTGGCGACTCCACTGTACTTTGAAGTTTTATTTTCTGGGTTTTAATGGCTCTCCCTGCATTCTTCGTTCATAAATTTGATCCATTTGATTTTACTGGGATCACTAGCTATCCTCATGATATGCCTGCATTTTTTGCGTGGAATGAGTATCTTCCAAAATTCAGTAGAATGGAATATGAAGATCCAGCTCAGCATCTCCAAGAGTTTCATCAATGCATGGAGCAGCAGGGCATCATTCATGAAGATGTGAAGATGAAGTTGTTTTTGTTTTCTTTAGACCAAGAACCTAGGGTTTGGTTCAGGTCTCTGTCTCGTTCAATCATTTCATCTCTAAAATATTTCCATTAAGTATTCAATTCTTATTGTAGAACTTATTAACCACACAAGTTTCTTTTTGAAGGTTGTTGTGAATATTATGATTTTAAAGAAACTTTAAAAGCTCAAGATAGTCTTGTTGAGGAAACTAATGATATTGTTGATAATATCTCAAGCATTCAGAGAAGTTATAGCCAGATTAACTATGAGCAAGTCTCTTAAAGTGAGGAACTATCATTTTCTCAAAATGATGTGAAGAAGTTTATAAAGAATTTCTCTTTAATAATCTCCCAAGCAGAGAATTGGTTGACTATGTTCCAAGTAGATCGAGCATCATTTTATCAAAATGATGTGGAGAATTTTATAAATCATTTATCTCCAATAATCTCCCAAGTAGAGAATTGGTTGACTCTGTTCCAAGAATATCAAGAGAGTATTCATATGGAGGAAAGTTCAAACATGCATCAAGAATTTTTGCTCAGCAGTCGAGAAGAGGAAGAAATAATTAAGTTGCAAATAAATCCCCAGAGTTCCTATTTTGCTAAATTTGATGATCCTCCTATCTATAATGAAAATGGTTTAAATGGGGAACAAGACGAAGTTCTTCAAGTGCATCAGTTGGGTGTTGAACATAGAGGAAGAAACCAACAAGTGGAATATGTTGGACAATAATATATTGAGCCATCTATCATAGAAAAAGAGGCTATCTTATGTAAAAAGAAAGTTGATAAAGAGATTGTTTATCATTGCGTTGAAGAACATAATGATGCCCATGGATTAGAGGTAAACAATCTATTTGAAGTTGATCATATGTTGTATAGTAATGTGAAAAAATTTCTTTTTCTTCCTGAGGTTAGAATTACAAATTATTTTCAATCAAAGCTTAGAGATGAAAACTGGAGACATGAAAGTGACATAGATAATTTTCTTAAAGATGTTGTTGATTGTTCTATTGAACATATTATCCCAAAAAAAGGTTTAATCAAGTAGGAACCTACATACATAGACTTTTTTGGAGCTAATCAAGACTGTATTTTTTCTTATACTTTTGAAGATCTTGTGGCAGATTACATGGAGGAATTTATCAACAGTATACACATCTTACCTTGTGGATATATTCCTAACTTTTGTTGCGAGCTGCCCTTATGCATAATTTATTTTTTGTTCAGGATGAATTGTATTTTCAAGATTAACTAGCAGAATGGTTCTAGATCAGGCACTTAGATGCTAACCTGGTACCATTGGAAGATTGACTTCACCTAATGGAGATCAATCATGTACATATGTAAGAACTTGTACATAAATAAGCTTAGGTGTTGAGCATTTGGTTTCCAGTTTCAGTTCTTCAATTTAATCATTAGTTGATGAATAAAGGTGACTTTCCTAGTTGGAAACTAGTTTGCAAAGGTTTTAGACTTCAAGATTGTTAGGTTTTAGTTTGTCAAATTTTAGGGTTTTCACAGTTTTGGACTCCATGCCCAACTAAGGCTACTAATCTACGATTCTCAATATTTTGCTATCAAAGAGCAAGCATCTTATCGCTGCAGATATTGGTGTGGGTTCGTTGTACAAATTTTCACACATTTAAGCTTGGCGAAGCAATATATGACTCCATGCCCAATGGATAAGGAACTAATTTACGGTTCTTAGTGCTTCAGTGGCAAAAGCACTATCCCTAGTTGGAGCCAGATGTTGTAGCTTATATTGTGTTTAAGCTTATTTATCACTTTTATCACAATGTGTGGTCTAAAAATCATTGCAGGGGTTCAACCTTAATGAAGCTCTCTTATTTTCTTTACTTCGACAAAGCCTAAGGGAAATGAAGTATTTTGTTTATTATACATTGAAATCGCAAAAGAAAGAATTGTAAAAGAATCAGCCCCGGTGTAGCCAAGGTTGATATATGAACAAATCAAATCGCTATATAAATGGTTATATGGAGCTAGACCCGATATATATCTATATATATATGTGTGTGTGTGTGTGTGTGTGATAGCTGCATATTGAAACAAGAAAGAAACAAAGTAATATATCAGATTCACAAAAGAAACAAGTGTTTAAGTGTTTAAGATCTGGACCTGATCTATCTATCTATCTATCTATCTATCTATCTATCTATCTATATATATTATATATATATATATATATATATATATATATATATATATATATATATATATATATATATATATATATATGCTTTTTATAAGTTCAGTGGGTTCGCAATGTTATGGGTGATTGGTTCCGCTGATAGCGTTGATTGCGATTTGCAATTTGCGATTGCGGGCTAGACCCGAAACATATATACATTTTGTATAAAAGTCTCGACGGGTCCACAGAGTAATGGGTGTTGGTTCCGCCGATTGCGATTTGTGATAGGTGGATCCAATATTTTATATATTACATTTTAATATTTCTGGCAGGTCCACTGTATAGCATAGCACATTATGTACATGCGTTTGATTATGCTGATTGTGATATGCAATGGCCTGTACCTGAAGCATATATATATTATGTTTTATAAGCCTCGGCGGGTCTGAGATCATCACGTAACACTTTGCGATATGCGATGGCTTGACCCGATATGGTATATATTATGTTTTATAACTCCGGCGCGTCCGTCTTATCGCAAAGCGCCTTTGTATATGTATATGGTCCCGCCAACTATGATCAGTGATAAAGATCCTGGACTCGATAGTTTATATGCTATGTTTTATAACTCCGGTGCGTCTGTCTTGTCGCAGTTTATTAAGGATTGGGTTGATATAATAATGGAGAGCGTCAATTGCGATTTGTGATGGGAAGTCAATGGAGCGTTAAATAGGCAGATCCGATAGATTTATTAAACAGAGTTAATTCCTTTCAGTTCCGCTTTGCGTGTTTTGCGTTGATTTCATTGTGTAAATGGAAAAATCAATGTTAAAACCGAATCTGAAGAGGAAGGCAAATGGGTGTATTTTCTGGTGTTTTGGCCAATCAAAACGCATCCGATACATACATAAGCCCAGGTTATGCACAAGTCAAACACAATTTATTATGATTAAAGTGGATTAATTATTATTAAGGCATATACAGAGGAACTCGGCAACAGATTAACAGAGCCGAAAGGCCAACAGTCATTTTCATGTTTAGTTATTTTCTGTTCTTTGAGATGTATTTACCCTCTGTGTAATATTTTGTAATAATTCTTACTTCAGATAGTTAGAGAAACAATTTTAGTAGTTTGACAGTTTCAGAGATCAACCACTGTTTCACAATGTATAAAAAGAGGAAAATTTACAGAGAAGAGGTTGGTTGTTGGAATTTTGGAGAACCCAAAGACTAGGCCACTGTATTCCTGATATAACTGTTGATTAATGAAAGAATTAGAAGTTTCCATGAATTGTTGGGTATAATTTTGTAACCTTCTTTGTCATGTGTCATATTATGTTTTCTTCTTTCAAGTATAGTAATGAAGTTGCAGGTCTTTATTTTCTTATGTAGATAAAGTTAAAATTCCTTAAAAGAGCGCTCCTATACTTGAAGTTTTCACCTTCATTCCTAAGTTATAGATAATAGTTTCTATGTAAGGCAACATATTATCCTTAACTTCTCCAAGGGTCGCAGATAGTAGTTTCTATGTTAAGCAACATATTGTCTATGATTCAATTCTCATTTTCATAATGCTTCTAAGTGAAGGATAATAGGTTTTGTGTTAAACAACTTATTATCTTTAACTTCTCCTTCAAGCTTTCTTCATTCATCATTTATATCTAGCAACAAATGGCATTCTGAGATGTTCTTGTCATACATGTATTAAGGGTTAAAAACCAAGTTTTCTAGGTCCTTCATTTGAGAACACAACAAACAATAACGTGACAAATAAGTGACAACAAACAATAATCATTAATGTCATAAGCAAAATTTCTCCACAACCAAGAAATTGGTTTCTTAAGGTACAACACAGTCATCAAGTGAAACTCTCAAGGGAGGCTCCGAAATTGGTGTAGGCCAAAATTTTGGAGGGTGGTTGCAGTCACTTCAACACTTGGCAACACATTAGTAGAACTCCAGCTTCTATGTTTTGGTTCATTGCTAGCACAAGGCCTTGGTCTTTCGAGGAGTATTGAATCACTGTGTTGGTTACTTCAGCTTCCCCACTTACCCCATGGACATGCTTGGTTCACCCTTTGGAAACTTAGTCAAACACAATCAAAAGTTCAGATTAGATCTAAGTGTTTGGAGTCTGGGAAGGGTAGTTTTGCTCGTGAGTTGAAGATTTTCAGAGTATAGGTTTTCATATTTGGTGTTGCTCTAGTACTAGCAGGCCTGGATAGTACCCCGATGGAGTCACGCAGGAACACACACATTGCTCCACTTCCAGCGAGTCTGGTTAGTACCTCGGTGGAGTTGCATGCTTCACCTCTCTGCGCAGGAAGTGTTTCTCTTCTTTCGCCTTTGTATTTTTCAAGAGGATCATGCGTAGCACTTATTTATTTTTGGGGCGGAAGAGTGATCCAGACTTATTGAGAGAAGGATAGGTTTTTCCTTTAGAGAAGTATGTAAGACCTTTGACATAGGTTTACTTGTTTAGATTTTCCCCTTCTCCATTTCTACTAGTTGGATGAGCTTGAACACATAGAGCAGAAGGCTGAGTACAGGCATGGGGCTTCCCAGTATGGACATAGGTTCACGGTTGGACCAAATCTTCCCTTGCAGATGGTTCGTATTTTCTGTTAAGACTTCACCGGCTGAAGGTTACAACCAAGCATAGAGAAGATATACACAAGACTGGCCAAGTGCTGCAGTGTCACGAGTTTCCTCAAATTTCAGCCACATACCCTATTCAGAAGCCAAAATGTAGTAGTTGGCAGCACTTATTTCCAGAAACAAAAATAGTAATATATCAAACAAACAAAACGAACGTGAATGAAAATAGTAAGCATAATCAAACAAAGCAAGAACAAAGATAATAAGTAAAACAAACAAGATGAAAACAACAAGCAGCGAGCAGACTATGTACATGGCATTGGTGCGACCCGACCTACTGAAAATAATGCTTGATATCTTGGCCATTTGACAGGAAGGTTTTCAATTCTCCCTTCAAGTGATTGAAAATGATACATGTGTGGGCCAAGCTTCTCATAGACCAGTGCAACTCCACCGGGCTCTGCTACCAGAACCTAGTGGCATTCCAAAAGACCTTCAAATGAAGACAACACCACTGTTTTAAGTACTGCATGCAACATGGGCTCTGGTGATGGCATGGGGTATTTGGTTTTATTTCGGGAAGGGTTCAAGTTTTTGAAGTCAAATCCAAAGCATATTTCCCTGGATTTCTTATGTGCGGGATTTAAACTAGAGAACCAAGTATGATGACGAAATTTTCTAGTCCAATCACCCAAAATATTAGTAAATTTTTCTATAAAAGGAGTGCAAACAACATGTATGTGTTACCTGGTCTTCGCTGCAATGGCTTGTCTCCTCCTTTACCTCGAATCTCATGTTGGATTGCTCACGTGTAATGTGTACTCAGGTCATCATCTACCCATGCAGACCCATCCTGGTAATGTTTGGTCAAGCAATCAGAGATTTGTCGCTGTTGCGGTGTTTAGCTTGCATCGAGATTGGCCATCTTCAGAGCATGATAAATTCCCAAGATGCTTTATTCATTCGTAGTGGTGGTCCTTTGTATGTTCAACATGATAGCTTCATACTCAACATCGTTGTTTGTGCATTCGAACTTCAAACAAATCGAAACCACGCATCGTCTGTTATTTTGGATGACTGAGATACACTCGGTCATGGAGCCATCATGTGTTTCTGATTCATCAAGACTCATGGCCCACAGCTCGTCTGTACATGGACCATTTTGCATGCTAGTACTACTGATACTACTGTTGCTGCTACTACTGCTAATATGGGAAAAATAAACTGTACAAGTTTCATTACCATAAGTTGGGCAAGGAAGGAGTCCCAACTGCATGTCTGATGAGGTTGGAGATAGCCGTGTAGGATAACAGTCCAATGTTGTTTCCAAGAGGTAGTTTCCAAACATGAGTTTTGCAAAGGGCAATAGTTTGTTCTCAGTGTTAGTGGGAGTGACATTGTGTTTCATATACCTCTCGGATAATGTTGAAATATGGCAACAAGAATATTCCAATTTAATTTGTCCTTGAATTAAATTGTGAATTAAAATCGAATTTAGTCTTAACATCTACTTGGAAATAATTAATTAGTTTATTTTAAATTAATTAGTTGGATAAATTCAAGTTAGAAGTCTTTTTGATGCCATGCAAGAGTTATCCCTTAAATTAAGGAGATAAGATTGAGTTATATTTGAGTTGTAATTAGTTAACTCAGTTTACTGAGTTAAGTCTAGTTAAATTAGTTCCAAACTGTTTGAGGAACTAGTAGTGAGTTAACAGTTAGTTGATACATTAATGCACTCAACTAGTGCTACTCCAGTTAACTAAATATTCCCTCATCAGAAACTCATTCGTGTCTATTATGAGAAAGACCCAGTGAGATAAATGTTCAAGGATAGTGTACTATTAGTTGCATGTGTTTTCTCATGGAGAAAACTCATGCATGTAGTCAAGGATTCATCCTTGAGGATTACACAGTTTTGAAGGCTTGGTTTTCCACTTGGTAAAGGCTAATCATCCACAAGGAACAACGCAAGGAAATAGGAGCTTGGAGGGCAGAGAGGAAGGCTGGAGAGAAGCCAAGATTGCCTGTGAGAATTCGTGAGTATTGTACCGAGAGCTGGCTAGCTGTGAGAGCTAAGGCTTTGTATAATTCCTATGTATTTCTACCATGTATGATAATACAATAGTGTGGGGTTTTTAGCTGAGGCTTTCCCCAAAGTATTTTCATGTGTATTGTACCATTGATTCTTCTTCTTCTAGTTATATTGTTCATCTCGATCTTTAAGCTTCCAAAAATTGATAGTAGAAGTAGGTTATAGTATTCTGCTTTGATTTATATTGCATTATCAGGTTAACCTATCACATATTTTCTACATGGTATCAGAGCTGTGAACAGTATACTGAGAAGAGAATTCGAATTTTGAAGTTCGGGATTGCAAGTGAAAATCGAATTCATATCATACTTCAATGTTGGCCAATGGTGTTCTATGGCTTGAGACTCGAGTATGCCTTGGAAGGTAGCTCGAATTACATAGCATGGATAGATAGAAGTAGTGTGTGGCAAAGGCGAGACAGATCATCCTCGAGGGAGTTTGAGACCGTATTGTCTCGAGTCTCCATGGGAAGGATACTCCATTTTCAATGTGGAAGACATTGAAGGAACTCTACCAGAACAATAGCGACCAGAGGAAATTGGTGCTCAAGGATAAGCTTCAAAGAATCAAGATGGAGAAGGGCGATACTATTTCCACATATCTAAACAAGCTCACCACTTGCAGAGATGAGCTTGGCAGTGTGGGAATAACTACTTCCGATGACGATATGGTGAGCCTCACTCTCCTTGGGCTTCCAAGGAGTTGGAATAGCTACCAGGACTCTGTGAATTGAAGGGAGAAACTGCCAACTTGGGAGCGATTGTGGTCGGATCTTATGTAGGAGGAGATCATGAGGAGCACGCGAGATGGTTCTTCATCCAAGAATGATGATGAAGAAAATCTGGCCTTAGCAAGTAAGGCAAGGAAAGGGAAGGGGAAGGCTTCACATTTCAAATCAAATTCTTCTCATGGAGGGAAGAAGGGTGACATGTCTAAAGTAAGATGCTTTAATTGTCACAAGATGGGACATTATGCGACTAATTTCCAATCGAAGAAGTCCAAGAAGGGATCCTCAGAAGGATTAGAAGGTGAGGTATTAGCCCCTCAGTTAGAAATGGACTTTACCCTCATCGCATTCATGGTGTCATCGATGATGGCTTGTGCCTGGTATCTTGACAGTGGAGCCTCATTCCAGATGATCTGTGATAAAAATTTATTCAGTGCCTTGGAGGAGAAAGACCTCAAGATGTGCATAGAGATGGGTGATGATAGAAGGTATAGTGTTTGAGGAGTGGGCACGGTTTCTTTTCAAAGGAAGCATGGAGCTCCTCTCACCTTGAAAAATGTGATGTATGTGGCTGGACTAAAGAAGAACTTGGTATCAGTCATGATGTTAGAGGACATAGGCTACGATGTTGTCTTCAGTAAAGGAAAGGCGTTCCTAAGACACATAGCCATGGGTTAGACCAAGAGGATAGGGATTTGGGTGAAGAATCTCTATAAAATGGAGGTAGATTATTGTGCAGTATTGAGTATGAAAGTAGAATTGGTGCAAAGCCAAGACATTGGTGAGTTGTGGCACAAGCAGTTGGGCCATTTTCATCATGGGGCTTTGAAGATAATGCATCATTTGTCTACAGGACTTCCCAAAGGTAAACTTGAGCAAGTTGACACATGTAAAGGTTGTACCTTGGGAAAGTACACCAAGTCTTCCTTTCATGATTGAGACAGTCGAGCAGAGGCTATCTTAGAGCAAGTTCATACTAATTTGTGTGGACCATTCTTGATGGAATCCACAACAAAGTAAAGGTAATATGTGATTTTCATTGATGACTATTCTCGTAAATGCTGGATTTATTTCATGTAGAAGAAGGATCAAACTTTCACAAAGTTTTGTGAGTTCAAATCTTTCGTCGAGAAAGAGTCAGGGAAGAAGATCAAGGCCTTGAGAAGAAACAATAGTGGAGAATATGTCTCTCAAGAGTTTAAGGACTTATGTGTAGCGAAAGGAATTAAACAAGAGTTGACGACACCTCATAACCCACAACAGAATGGGGTGGCCGAGAGGAAGAACATAAATTTTGTAGGGGCAGCACAGGCAATGCTACATGACCAAGGCCTACCACTTCACTTGTGGGCTGAGGCATGCAACACAATGATCTATTTGCAAAATAGAATCCCGCATCGCATAGTTGGGATGAAGACACCAAAGGAAGCTTTCTCCAATAAGAGTCCAGATGTGGTCACTTCAGGATCTTTGGCTCATCAGTATATTGCCATGTGACAAAGGATGCACTGAAGAAGCTTAAGCTGACAACAGCGTTGGGGATATTTGTGGGGTACACTGATACATCTCACAACTATTGGGTGTACTTTCCTACCAGTCAGAGGACAATGGTTTGCAGAGATCTCAATTTTGATGAGCAGAAGGCCATGCGAGTTTCCCTTGAGAGGGAGCTCCAACTACAGTTTGTGGAGGAACTATTGGTTCCTAAGGAGGAGGAACCTCAGATTAATGTAGAGTAGCTACATGCAGAGGTTCTAGGAGTGGAGACATCCACTCAAGAAGAGTCTTCCAGATATGGACAGAAGCACACAAGAGAAGCTGACAGATTGTTGGAGGATGCGAGAGAGAATGTGGGAGCACCATCTTCTCAGCGTAGATAGAGGAGGTCACCTAAGAGGTACACTGGATACATGGCCCTTGTTGGGGGATGTGTTGAGACTGAGCCATCTTCCTTTGAGAAAGCAGTGCAACAACCTATTTGGGTTGATGCTATGGTGGAGGAGTATGACTCCATCATTCGTAATAGTGTTTGGGACGTGGTTTCGAGACCGAAGAACAAGTTAGTTCTAAGTCCCTGTTGGCTTTACAAGGTAAAGCAAGCTGCTGATGGTAGTGTGGAGAAACATAAGGCAAGATTTGTTGCACATGGATTGTCACAGATCGAGGGGATTGACTATGATGAGATTTTTTCTCCTGTTGCAAGGTACTCCTCTATCAGATCTATGTTGGCACTATCAGCATAGATGGGTTGGAAGATCCATCATATGGATGTGAAGACTACATTCTTCAATGGACAGATTGAGGAATAGGTATACATAGAGCAACTGGAATGTTTTGAGGCCTTCAATTGTGAGTTGCATGTGTTCCAACTTAAGAGAGAATTGTACGGGATGAAGCAAGCACCTCGTGCTTGGTACATTAGGATAGAAAACTACTTCACCGTGTTGGGCTTCACAAAGAGTGAAGCGGATGCGAACCTATACCACATTGTGGTGAAAGGTAAGCTGTTGATCATCATACTTTATGTTGATGATCTCATATTGGCTGGTGATGATCAGTTGATCGTGTCTTGCAAGGAGGACCTTGTAATATAATTCAATATGAAAGACATGGGTCTCATGCATTGCTTCCTTGGCATGGAAGTGTGGTAGAAGGATGGGGAGTTGTTTTTGTCTCAGGGAAAGTATGCCAATGAGATACTCATGGAGATTCCACATGGAGAAGTGTAAGCCCATGCAGACTCCTCTAGCATGTAACTGGAGGAAGGAGGTTGCTACTTCAAGAGAAGTGGTAGAGGCTATTGTGTACATGCAACTTGTGGGTTCACTTATGTACATAGTGAACACACAACTAGATTTGCGCTATGCAGTGAACCAACTAAGTCAAGCGATGGTTCAGCCTACCAAGATGTTTTGGAAGGAGACAAAGCATGTGTTGAGATACCTCAGAGGCACATCTCAGTATGGATTATGGTACATATGGAAAAAGGGAGTCAAGCTACAAGGCTTCACTGATGCAGATTGGGTAGGGAGTCCATCAGATCAGAAGATAACATTAGGAGGGATTTTCAACCTTGGGTCAACGGTAGTTTCTTGGTACAACAGGAAACAAAGTTTGGTTGCACTCAGCTTAGCAGAGGCAGAATACATGGCTGCAAGTTAGGTAGAATGTGAGGCCATATGGATGCGGAAAATCCTAGTTGGTTTGTTTGATTAGAGGATGGATCCAACTGTGGTCTATTGTGATAATCATAGTTGTATTAAACTCTATTAGAACCCAGTATTTCATGATAGGTTAGGACACATCGACATCCGGTATCAGCATCTCAGAGACTGTATAGCGAGGAGGATCTTGTTGCTGCAGTAATTTCGACAGAGGAGCAAGATGCTGACATTTTGACAAAGGCATTGTCAAAGTGTAAATTCGAGTTCCATAGAGATAGGATCAGGGTGGTAGATAATCCCTTTCTTGTTGAGAGGGAGTGTTAAAATATGGCAACAAGAATATTCCAATTTAATTTGTCCTTGAATTAAATTGTGTATGAAAATTGAATTTAGTCTTAACAACTACCTGGAAATAATTAATTAATTTATTTTAAATTAATTAGTTGGAGAAATTCAAGTTAGA